>WSTX01007945.1:0-87585 GCA_019633405.1 Tulasnella sp. 408 | reverse complement strand
AAACTCGTCCCTTATTTGGAACGAGGGCGCGAACTTCGACTCGACGAAGAGGCGGGGGCTCGGAAAACACTGCGAAAGAAATCCATCGCGGAATATTTATCGGACTTTGTGGAAGAACAAATCGCCATGGACGCACGACTGCCCAGAGGGACGTTTCTCGATCCTCGGAGAGTCCTGGAGATCCCCAGTGTGGTCAACATTGTGGAAGCGACGGACTCCAAGTTCGCCTGTCGGTTGTTATGGACCATGACGCTGGACGAAGTCAAACGCGCCAATCGAATTCACCAAGAACAACTTGTTGCCGATCTTCAGCGCATTTTGAAGCATAAGCCAGACGCACCAATCGCTCTCAGTATTCCTCTGGACGAATTGGATAGTCCGATTGAAACCTACCCCAAAGTATCAATCTCCAGCATCGACTTCCAATCTCAACTTGATTTCAGGGAGTTGGCACTCGCCACATCGGCGTTCTACTGCTCCGACTCAACCTGCCGACAGGTTCTGTGGTTTCCAGCGGTAACCGAGCATAAATGTTGCGTCAAGAAGCCGTTTTCGTACGAGAGGGAAGACAAAAGTTGGCTTGGTGGGAGATTCACGAAGCATGGGCTAAATGCCGCGAAGGATCTGCGGCCCCTAATCCTTAGGCTGCTGGGGGAATTGGACCTCGGTCCAACTAGCACTTTTGCTGAAGCCATGAATTTGGGGGATTCATGCCTGTGCATGCGATGCGATCCGTTAGTAGCACCGATAGCCACATTCGACGAGCTAGTAAGTCTGGCGTCCACGTTTTCTCTTCCGTCAATGCTTACACGCAGCTTGGTTCGAATTAGGTGACCCATTACGCAATTGAGCATCGCTGGTGGACCATAGCACAGCCAGCTGCCGGCATCACCAACATGTTCCCTAACCTTCCAGAAAATCAACCTCTCCCGGAGCTGGTCCACACGCACGACCTATCAGATCAGTCTCCCCTGGTGTCCATCGTAAGCGAAGAGCAGCGAAGAGTATTGCAGCAGAACCGAGCAGGGGATGAGGCTCGACGCCAAGCCCTCATTAACTCCCTCGATGCCACCGAGCCTGATGCGGATGCAGCACTATTTGGTGACCTTATGGGCCCATCTCATCCTCGGGAGAGAAGAAGAACGTGTCTTCTATGTCCATCTGGATGGAGCCACGTGAGTAGTGACCTCTTCAGCATGTCCAGTCCATTATTTCACTAACAAGCATTGCTATGTTAGTACGTTGACCCAATTACCATGGAAGATCACATTCGAACTAGGTACGTCTGATATCTGGTACACCGAGCCTATACCTGGGGTTTATTAACCAGGACCCCGACTAACTAGACACTCCAAGACTCCTAATCTCCTGGTTGACTCCAAGAGACGTTGTTGGGATTGGCACTAGGGGGTGAGAGGCTACAACTGGTGTTGAGGTCTGAGGATGACCTAAGAAGTCTGATCATCCAAAACATCTTTATTTATCTCCCCCCACAATTCCACATTAATGAACAAGACTACAGCAACGGAAACAAAATTTTAAGGGTAAAGAATGCATCCATAACCCTTTGGTTGGACTATTCGCTCAGAGGGACGCATGGCTGGCGGTCGGAAGCAGCGGCAACGACGTTGAACAGAGTCGCATAGAATATTCATATCCATACTGTCGTACCCATCGGGAGGAAAACACTCTCCGCATAGAGGATATTTCGAATCCACTTGCAGGTCTGTTCGCTTCTCTTGCATCAGCCGAGCAACGCCGCACGAGTGTTCCGACCTGAAACTACCCAAAGGGGGGGGGGTTTGGCCTTTTGTAGCTTTGTTTGGGGTGTAATTGAGTTAATGTGCTCCCCGACCTATGATAGAATGAGAGATTAGAAGGGTCCCGTTCAACGGCGAAAGGAAAACAATGAAGAAGCTGCCTTGCTCCAACCGGTTCAACTGGGTTTCTTCTTCGCGTCACGTAAAACACGTTATTCACAACTCGTAAAAGCTGGTTACGAGTATAATAGACATTGTGAGAACGCAAATCGACCTCCTTTGATCAAACTAGGACCTACAGCTCCGCCTCCTCATGTAGGTAAAAGTGCCCACTTCCCTGGAAGGAGAGATAGCTTAAAGTGGATATATTGACTACTAGGACCTAAATATGAACCTACTGCATGCAGGAGTTCTCCTCAGAGACAACAAGTCGGGACTACATATGTATGGTACAACGAGCGTGCTTAATTTCGAACTTCAAGGAGATCCCTAATCACTCAAAGGGATGCACTTCAAGCCCGGATGAGGAGCCACCTCTGGTTAGTTGCGCCGCTCTTGGTCCACAAGCAGAGCTAATCAACAAATAGAGAGGATGTGTTTGGTCAGAATCTTTGCAGAGACTGGTCAGACATAGGGATCTCAGCGTACCTTCGCGCCGTCCTGCACACTCCCCTGAGCCAGGTCCACCACCAAGTTGGTTCCGGGAAGTTGAAGGCTGTCAACGAGGTATTGTCGTAAGCGCCATGTACGTAGCATTTTCCTACGAGACGTACTAGTATCAGTTCGGGTCGCCCTGAACATCCCATTCAGTTCTGATGTTGCTGTTACCGGTCGGGAGAACACCGTCTTGGAGTTGTTCGTTAGGGCGCACGGAGAGGTAAGTGCCCGTGGCAACGTTGTGGAGCCTGTAACCCTGAACGGCTGGTTCACAGTCCCACTAGACATGGGCGCAGAATCCATGTTTAAGCATTAGTAAACGATCAATCGCACTCCATGAACATCGTCCGTACCTGTTGGTTGTTACCTTGAGTGACCTGATAGCCGATAATGGCGGCACCGTCATTGGGTTGCGTCCACTCAAGTCCATTGCAGTTCCCGAATGAGCGTTGCGGACCCAGTATTTACCAGGTGGGACCGCGCCCTGATAACGACGAGCACTTCCTCTACCTCCTCCAACTCCTCCGAGTTGAGGCAGAGGTTGTTGGTCACCTGGGACCTCGCGACGGTCGTCGCGGTGGTCCCCACCAAGGTCTCTGTGGACAAGCAGTCAATGTTAGTGGCCGATGGAAGGAGAAGGACGGCGGGGGCTCATCGACGCACCGGACTTTCTCGAACTTCCACCTTTGTTGGCGAGCCTCAGTGTGCCCCCAGATGTTGATCTAGTGGAGCTATAGGTCGCGTTTCGGATCAGGAAGCGAGAATCAGCCAACTAGGACTCAGGTTAACTCACCGATGTACCGTTTTCATCTTTGCCCATGTCCAAGTCGATGACACCGTTAGTTCCCTTCGAGTAAATGCTTTAGGCATACGAGTTAGTATGCATAATTCTAATATGTAATATGCGAGTAAGACGAACCTGTAGCTGTTATGGCCGGCGTCGCAGATATTCCCGTGACTCGCTTGTCTCTCGGTATCCTCAGCTGGACCTTAGTTCCGTCGCGTCCTCCAGAAGCATGGACGCAGCCACGGCTCGAGACATTACGAAGGATGTAAGAGTCGTCGTTCTGCTGACGGACCTCCCATTGGTGACCTAAATCCGGTGAGACATGATCTCGAACACAGCAAGTATCTGAGGAAGGCGACAAACCTCTTGGCTGCCTGATCCTAGGCGGAAGCCTCATCCATGAATGGTTTCGTGGTTCCTCTCACTGTTATCAAAGGAGGTTCCGGACTACAGGATGGGGCATTTGATACTATTTTGCGCTCACGAACCCCGCGAGGCGATGGGGGGTATCGCCGGGCTTAATGGGAGCCCGCAATCGGCCGTAACTTTGGTCTGCCTTGCTACTTCCGAACCAACAAATAAATCGCCGAAGAATTTTGATCCTTGCGTAGCATCAGCCAGATGGAACCCGCGCAAGAAGAGTATCGAATTTTAAATATCCCCGCACGATGTCTCAGCGTCAGAATTGAGGGGCGTGCAGAAACTGGCTTTACCTCACGGAACAGCCTCACAAGATCAGCTTCATTAGCCCCACCGAATCTTGATGCTAAACATGACAGAACGGGTAGGCAGCCTTTTCCGCTACACCCGTGACGTCGTGTTTGAACGGCCGAATGAATATAAGACTGCACTCTTCGAAAGCCATCTTCTTTAAAACCGTACGGTGCCACCCAACCGCCTAACTCCTGGTGAGACCTATATACCTGGCCATCAAGTGCTTAGCCTGTCCGGCCGAGCCCTCTGTCTCACTCCTCACCTAACCTTCCGCGCATAGGACTCCCGACCGTTAACGGCACACTTGTGCCGTGTTGAGATTAATTCTCTGCTGTACATCCATGACTCGAGAGGAACCCCATTTTTTCGCGGCCACCGCGGGACGCTACAGCGACGACAATGATCTTTCCACCCTCCCTTCCATTCAAAACAACATCCAAGCTTTCCAGACCCGTACAAAAGCTCTTCTGTACTACAAGCCACTGTTGCGCTATAATCGGTTGGCAGTGGCGTTGTACAGCCGGCTTCCGTGGCGGGTCGCACGTAGCCAACGGGGAGCTGAGATCATGACTTCAGCGGACAGTAGTCTGAGAGGAACTCACTCCGGTAGCGACGGAGAATCGGATTGGTCCATAATGCCCGCCACAGCTAGAATGAATTGCTGTAAGTGTGCATTCCGGCCTTTAGGCTGTCTTGGAACGTCTGGTCTAATTACCCGCTTCGACTCTGACGTATCTAGGCAAGTGAGAAACGAGCATGAACGTGATGAAGGGCGTTGAGGCTTACTAGATAGCGAGATATACCGACCTTGCTGAGACTTGTTCAATTGAGATCATTGCCCCGGGTCCCTTTTCCCCAAGCTGATTCGTTGTGGGTTCGACACGCTCGTTCGACCGAGTTGTGAAACCCCGGCACCTTTCGATGCATGTGTTCCAGTGGCTCACGATCATAAGAAGGCTCAAATGGTCAGAAACCCCGCGGAGCGTGCTGTCAGGCTTGAATCAGAGTGCCCTCGGGCTCAGCTGCGCTGTTAATGCGACGGTCGCTGGTGCTGCGCCCTTGCAGCGACCGTGCGCTGGTCAAGTTGGCCGGGCCATGTCCTTCCCCTTAAGTCTAACTCTCTCCTTGCTCCACCATTCACCTATCGAAGCAATGTTTCGTGGGGGTGAGGGAAACCAATGTGTCGAAATCCACTAGGTGACCAGCATCGGGAAAGCTCATCCATCGTCCCTCTCCCAACCATCCCCCTCCCTCTAACTAACCATGCGCGCGCAGCCCAACCAGTCTGCCAACTGGTTTAGATTATGCTGCCGACCTTGTTTGTGACAGAAGACCCTGATAAACAGAGCGAATGGTGTTTAAGCCCCCGGAACCATCTTTCCTGGCCCTGAGCTTGGTGGCGTCTTAGGAGCCTGATTGTAAGAGAGGGGAGCCCGACTTGATCTTCCTTAGTGATTTGGCGATGGTTCCCATACTAGCGCCGAGCTCGCGAGTAGCATATATAGGCTCTCTTCACGAGACTTGCCCACATCCGATTAGAAAGCACTGACCATTGCCAGCTAAAACAAAGAAGGAATCGCTTCAAAAGTCGTCGCGACCGAGGGAAAGTTCAACAATGAAGTGGGCGAGATATGTGAGGAACGGCATGCTAGTGCAGGTATATTGGAAGAGGGCTTCAAATTTGCATCCAAGATCGGTAAAAAAGGATTCAACGTTCAAACTGAGAGGAAAGACCGAACGCGGCTGAACGAAAAAAACCTCCGGGTTCACTTCTTCCCCGTCCGCGCCGTCTCGTAGTTCTGCAGGAACCAGTCCACCGTCTCTTGTAACGCTTCGTCGAATGGAGTGAACTTGAAGTCGCTGCCGACCAAGCTGAGGAGCTTGGCGTTGGTGGCCGGTTTCCGGAATTGGCCGTCAGCGCGGGAGGTGTCGAACTGGTTCATAGATAGAATCAGTCGTCAAGGATGAGTAGCTAACGGACGAGGGACGACGACGTACCTTGTATTGACCTTCGATACCGAAGGCTTTGGTGATAGCTTTGGCGACTTCTTCGATGGATACCTCCTCATCTTCCCCGACTGTTAATGATGACAGATAAAATCATGCAGCAAGATTTTTTGTGGGTGAGGCAAGCGTGATGATAGTGTGCGAGGTCCATGGAGAGTGTTCTCATCAGCAAAACCTGGAGCAGAGAGCGGGGACGATGGGACTATGTAACGCACCAGACAAAATCAACGGTTCAACGTCGTCGTACTCCCTCAGCATCCAGATGAACAGCTTGGCGAGGTCGCGAGAGTAGATGAACTGTCGAAGAGGCTTGCCGGTTCCAGCCACAGTGAGCTTAGCGTCCTTGTTCCCAGCTTCGATCTCCTCTACAAGGAACAGGGAAACACGCGTCAGACCAGCTTTAAAGCCTTCGAAACTATGGATCTCCTTACTTTTCACTTTGTAGGTCTTGTGGATCAGACCAGGGATAACGTGACTGTCTTCCAGGTCGCTGCAGAGGAAGGATGCATGTTAGTGCTGTCACCACGAGAGCAGTGTCCCAACGCACAAGTTATCATGTGGACCGAAGACGTTGGTAGGGATAGCGGAAGTGAAATTCATCCCGAACTCCTCCTTGTACGCGCTGTCGAGCAAGACGCCCACGGAGATCGACGTCAGCCGTCTGCATCCAAACTTCAAAACGAGATGCTGCATGCACGTACTGGTTATACACATCCACCATCCTCTTCGCGTGCGCATATCCAAAGTTGCTATCGTGCGGCGGACCAGAGTGCACTTTGTTCTCGTCAAGCGGGTAGGTGACCTTGTCAGGAAAGACGCAAGTCGACAAGCAGGAAATGACTTTTTCGATCTTGGGACGAGGTGCCCCACCAGGGTTGTGGGAGGATTCGAGGATGTTGGCGTTGATGAGCATGTTGTCTCGGAGGAAAGTGAGCTGCACATCGGTGAAGCACGCAAGGGGAGTAGGCTTTGTCAGAACGCGGTGGAGACACCAACGCGCAAAGACGGACCTTGTACTTCATGTTCTTGAAGAGACCACCGACTGTAATGAGATAGGCATTAGATCGACAAACAAACGATTCGAATGAAGAGTTCAACCTAGTGCGGCGAGATGGATGACATGGGTTGGCTTGTACTTTTCGAACATGGCCTCCGTCGCCTTGGGATCCCTACCAGACGTAGGTGCATCAGAAACACGCGTCTCGTTCGATAGAGATATCTACGAACCGGAGATCTCCATCTTTACTAGTAGCAAACACCCAAGTTTCGCCCTCGCGTTTGCCAAATTTGCTGCCAACGGGCTCCGTCTCGATAACATATTTGATCGCTTGACCAACGAGACCGCTGCCGCCAGTGACGAGAATCACCGATGATGAAGACATTTTGATACGAGGGTTATGATGTTGATGAGGGATGGAGGAAAAGAAGGAGGATAGATAGCGATGTCAAGGGTGAAGGTCGAACTAGAGATTGCGACTTGAACCGAGTCAGGGGTTTGCTGACTGGGTTGTTCCTGGAGGGCGGCGATCTCTCCTACCGCCACATAGTAGTGCTACGCGTTTCTCAACAAGCAGCGAGTACCGCTGGGTCATCCCTTGATCTATCAATAGAGGGGACGACCTCTGAAGGAAATCTGTCGACGAAGCCTACTAGCAAGAATTTTCTGATCGTAGTGGAAGATGTTGTTCCGGTCGCTGCTGCCGACATGCCCAATCCCCACGCCTCCATTTCCCAGATTTGCATTGTGGCTTGAATGCACCACGATCAGATATGGAAGATTTCTGCGAGGAGCATTTCGACTTGGACCAAATGGACATACAGCTACTCCCCTCCCCCTCACTTCAAATGCAGCAATCCAGAAGCCGAATAGCGAAGGTTACTGTCCAGCAACCGAGCAGCGAGCATTCTCGTTGATCTCAAATCAAAAGTCGAGCGTCCCACGTCGCCGAGTACTGATGGGGTTTAGGTTGGTGTACGTAGGCAAAAAAAAAAAGTATTTGCTTCGGGCGATGCCGCTTATCGAAATTGTTCGTCCAGAGTAGCACATGGGATGATCTCGTCTCCTCAAGGTGCGCCCTGACCGCCACCTGGATGCTTCCCGTGATCGTCGGGATGCGACGCACTATCAGGCAATCACGTCTCTCCGCCCATTTCATTTGTCTTGGGCATCGTGCTCGAGGTCTTGCTAGGCTAGTCCTGGCTAGATCCCCGGCCTGTTGCCAGTCCCCACACGGCTTGAACAATGGCGACGATAGCCCTCGAACTGACAGCAAAAGGGAGGAGTTGATATCAAAAGGGTCCACATTTGCATTGTTCTACGTTGAATCCGTCAGGATTTGTCGTTGCTTCGGTGCGTCTCTGAATGAAGTGGGTGGCAGGGATTTTCGTCCTTTCGTCTTCCTAAGGTTATCGAACCACGCACCATCATTTTGGGTAGACCGTGCACTATCACAACTTCCGACGGTGATGGTTTCTGCAGCGGTTCTTCTTCGAAGGGATCGATAGAGCTTCGTGCTTCGGGGAAGTCCGCGCACTCCACAGTGGCTTCTCCCGCAGGTGCATGTGCCCTGATCAGGAAGCACCATCGGTCTGCCAGCCCAAGAATCGACTTGACCTAAACAGGAACTTGCGGGGCTTAAGCCGCGGGAAAGGGTTCAAGACTAAGCCATGCCGACCCGCAGCTTAGACATACGTCATTCCATGGGATGGGATCGCGCCGGGCAAAGCTTTGCACAGCGGCAAAACTTTCCCCGATCCTCGGGCTGCCTCCCTACCTGAAGATCGAATGAGCAGCAATTGCGTTGGGAGCGTTTCAAAGGGGCTCTGCAGATTTCGAAATCCGATCGACTCGCTTTCCGTGACAGAAAGACGCGCCAGCAGGCAGATACTCCTCGCGCTCAACGGCCCCATCCAATCTGTTGTTCACTGCCACAGCTTTTCGGGTACCTCCCTACCTAGCTCAAGTGTATGCCTCCAACCAAAATCCCTAAACCTCCCGCCCGTCACTTGCTCACTCAACGGCTATGCCTACGCCTACATTTCGTGCACGGAGGTTTACGATGGGAAAGAGAGCATTGTAAGACCAGTGTCCTTTTCGTTGACTTGCTGCATTGCGGGTTGTATGGGGTAGAAATGAGGCCGCAATCCTTGACTCCCTCGTCCAAGATGTGGTTATTCTGGGCACCTGGCCTGTTATTCTAGTTACGACTGGCGCCAGCACCATAGTCGCTCCTCGTAGCAGAACTCGTTTGGAGGCATGTTCGTCCTCGTACGTCCCAGGGCGATTACTCGGGAGTTCCAAACAGGACGCGAGGACCTCAGCGCATAGGCACATCGGGAGTGCCAGGACTCCTAGGAGTCAGCGACCAAACGTTCACAATACTCAAAAATAGTGAAAAGCTTGTGGGGACAATGCAACCCAGGAAGACCTACAGCCTGTTTGTAGGTCTTCTTGATGCCGGTTTCACTCAACAGCACCGACCTCATAGTCAACGGCCACATTTCGACGCTCATCTTCAAGAAGCGATTATCGATATACGGTAGATACATGGCTTAATGTCAAAAATGTCTATATCTAACTGATGAAATACAACTTCTGGCTTTGCGCCCGCGAATACGTCGAGCTCGTCAACCCTAACCTGGAAGGGGTTAATGGACGGATGGCCAGAGTTTGCGGTCACGCTCAGGTCCCCAAATAATCGCTGAAAGTAATTCGTGTTCTCAATCTCAGTTAACGAGCAAAGATGTTAACCTCGGCGCGAGTTGAGCAGGAGACGTATGAGAGTACAAGCAGCATCTGCACCACGTCGACGTTAGCTTAATAAAATGGTACGAGCGCAGACTCCATTTTGAAATCGCTCTCTAACTAGTCAGTACTCCTGAGCCCCTCGAGCTAGTATAGAGCCGGTGAGCGAGTAGTGATCATGAAGAGGTTGGTGGGTTTCTTGCACGGCTGGTCTCTTGGCTAGGGTCGCGACACCAGGGTCCAGGTGCAGACGCTGGCCAGCGGACCAATGATAGGAGGTGCGAACCAGCTCGCTTGCGCAATGACCCCTGGAGCCAGTGATATTAACGCATTTACTAGGAGTCGTATGATATTGTGCTAGGTACCAGATGAGTTGCACCCATGATCCTTATCTTCCGAACAGCTCTGCGATTATTGACAGGCGACTTCGAGGCTACGGTGATCAACTCGGACACAGCAAACGGATATACCTTTGTGACGAACCGTGCACTTCATAGTGAGCCCGGTTCTCATAATTTCATCTGAGTTGCAAATGCTAAAGAAATGGCGGTCATATGCGCCTGTGTGTCGCGCGGAATCCTCACACTCGCTGCCGTAGTCACTACCGGGTGCACCGCTAGCGGGTCGAGAAGCAGCCTCGGGGAAAATACGTGTCGGGGTGGAATTTCAGATGATAGTGAGACGGGCTGAGCCTGGAGGCGAGTTGTACACGCTGGCCGTTCTGCCTCGTGGCACGCCGACTAGTGGGAGGCCGCTGAGGCCCTGCCACGACCGTCTAAATGGCGGACGATTTGAAACGCAATTTGAACTACGTTTGGTAGCTATGACAGATCACTGGCTGTTGAACGCTATGGTAACAAATTTGGAACAGCATCGCACACCTGCCGGGACCGCCGCGCGCGTTGAACTGCCGACTGAGGGCCTCGGGCGGCCAGCGCCACGAGCGGCGGAACCACAACAGAACACAGCAAGCCCTACACATTCCATAATGCCTAACGCATTCGACAACATTGCTACTCCTGCTCTTGAACGACAACCTTGCTGATTTCGGTCTTCGCGTCACCCTCTTTCGCGCCGGACTCTCTTAATCTTCCCTCGCGATCCTGACGGGCACGGATCATCTCGGTCTTGGTCTGCGCCGCTCTGTATACAGACTTGGGCAAATATCGCCGCCTATATTTGGAAAAAAAGAGCGACTCGGTTAGTAACCATGGCAGTGAGTTCAGTTCGAATATGGGGAAAAAGAAATGTACCGGTTGATTCTGCCGACCTCCACGTCGTGCTTCCACTGTTCTCTCAATTTATCCCGGTATTGTCTTGCAACGATGTCACGGCCATGAGACACGCCCAACCGCTCGGAAGCACGCGCCTTCCATATTCGAACATTTCCATCATCAGAGCCCGTAAGAATGAATCGAGAATCGTTTGTGTAAGCCGTAGTAAAGATCCTGGAGAGGGAATCGATTGAGTCAGGGTGTTGGCCTCCAGGGATGGCACAAGGGACACACGAACCTCTGCATCCGCTTCCCATGGTAAATGTCTCGACTTGTCCGTTCTTGTTCTCTCCAGACTCTCAAGGTGCGATCCCACCCTCCACTGGCAAATTCGTCGCCTGTGGGGCTCCAGTCACAGCTCATCACAGCTGCAACGTGCCCCCTATAGGCCGCTGTGGGTTTAGATAGGTTTCGAACATCGAAAGTATAGAGGTTATGGTCCTCTGAGGCTAGGAGAATTCGGGTGGGGAAAGTGGGGTTCCAAGAGAGGGCATTACTGCGGAACTAGATTTTCTATCAGACTTTAGACGGAGGGGAGTAGTGAGGATGAACGGGGTACGTACGTTCAAAACCAGTCGCCTTTCGGCCTTTGCTGTTCGGATATCGTACAGTGTAAATGTTCTGTCAGTGCCAGTTGTGGCAAGTACAGAAGATTCGGACCAGTTGAACTTCAGAGCAGTGATACTTTCTGTCGAGGTTGGAAAATTAAAGGTTGAGATTGGGGAAGATCTGCGAGTGCATGTCGTTACGAGGCCTCCAGATCAGCAGCCAACGCCGACCACTAGAAATGTGAAATAAGACGAACTTGTTTTCGTCCCAGATATGAACCACATTTGACCCTGTGGCGAATAGTTGGTCCGAACGATGGTGGTCGACGGCACTAAAGACGAAAAATGGAACTTAGAACGAGCTCACGGTTGAAGAGGCAATGTACTAACTTGAACGCTGTACTTCCGGAAAACGTGGCAAGAGGCTCTCTCTGGAGCAACACTCTGAGCAACACTGCGACGCCATAAAGGGAGGAGGCGACGTACCAACGCCCTCGAATCTTCATCATCAACCAGTCCGTCACCATCAGACGTGGTCTTTGCATCCCAGAGTTTTACTAGTCGATCGACCCCACAGCTCAACAGTCTTCCATCCTCAGTGAAGCATAAGCTTGATACGACCCCTTTGTGGGCGGCTGGAAAGCGGAGGACCTTCATTCTAGTAGGCAAGTCATGAATAATGATGCCTAGAAAATAATGAGAAACATGAGTTATATCCTTTCTCCAAGTTTATGGACACACACCTCCGTCGCCCGCGCCACTCGCGATGAGGTTGAGGGCCTTAGGCTTTTTAGCGAAGCTGTATACACCGTCAATATGCCCATCAAGAGAACCGATAAAGGGCTTCGCAAACATCCGATCTAGTTTGGCGGCATTTAGTGCTCTTGCGCGTTCTCGGGCCTTCGCGAAGGGATGCGAGAGTGGGTCGAGGTTTCTAGATACGGGGGTAGGGTCCCCGCTTCGCGATGGGAGGTGTGCGGAAGGTGAGTGATGCAGGACTGATATCCGCTACAAGAGAAACGGAAAGATTAGTCAGCGCATACTTTCAAGGGGAACCCAGCGGAAAGGAGAAAAGATCCACCATTGGCTGGTTGGGGTGGAATGAGAAAAATATTTGCCTTAATGGAGCTGAAACCGGAGATAACCCCCTTAGCACCGTCAGCCAAAGAGCGGAACTACGGCCCCGAGAAGCAGGGTACCAGGGGTCCTATACCCCCGTACACCTCGACGCCGGCCATTCGAATCTTTATCAGCCCTGCGCCCACGCTGCAGCTCGTGCTTGTTCATGCTAGTCGAGGCTGAGTGCGATATTTACATTCTCTGTCTGAAACACAGGAAAGGATAGAGTCATTGCCGTGGGATTACTCTCCTCTCTCTTGATTGTCAGTCCAATGAGTGAGACCGGTAATTCTACACTGGAATTTACGCTTAAAGAACTTCAAGATCAGTCGGATACCTTTAGATGCCCCCTCATTACTGCGTTTCGACGATTTGAGCATGATGTAATTGCACCAGCGGAACGGAGTCTTTGAAGGCGGCGCAGCGTCTAACCTTTTGGACTCTATGTCATGAATAAGCAACAGTCCTCTCAGACCAAAACCGTTCAGTTTGTGTTCATTCTACAAGCCATATGCATGCAAGCAACCTCGTTGAACGTGCCCTCACAACCTCGGAGATCTCATGTACGCCGAAAGTAATCCCAGGAATGACGCATTTCTTCTTGAGCAAGCGGCATGCAGGGCGTCAATTAGAGGTTGCTCTAACTCAGCGAGATCGGTACACGAAGTAAACCTTCCATCCTGCCTTTATAGACATCGACCACAGTCAGGCCTCTTCCCTAGGAACGTAATGGTACATTATCCCAGTGACAGAATGCCCCCTCCAAAGTGGCTTCGTCGTAGTCAGCGCGGTCTAATTACTATCACACCGGGATGAGATCCTGTTTGTCATTCTTAATCTCGATTCTCGATCACCAAGTCCCCCCACGGAGAAATCCTTCCCACGCAGCGGCTTCCAGTAATCGGTTCCCGCTTGCGAGAACACGAGGATGTGGGGAGGAAACCCCGAGGCCGTAGATGAAACCGAGTTACAAAAACATGGAGACAAGGTACTTAACAAGGTTTAGCGGCACGTCAAGTCCTGCTCTGAGTGGTCAGCGGGCGGCGCTGCTCCTCGATCTCTGAGCATGAGGCTCAGTCCTTAGTCCAGGCACAAAAACAGAGGTTTATATATGAGCAAAGCACATTCGTGATTCAATTATTACTACGCAGAAGTGGGCAGAGGGCCTAAGTGGATAGACTGGATGGTTCAACGGGCGTTCGCACCAACCCTTCCAAGACGTGAGCTGTGCTCAATTGGCTTAAGCTCTTCACCGCCTTCGAGCTTATTCGCGACATCTTAACCATTTACGGCTTGAGATCAGCTTGTTACTGACGTGGAATTACTACTGGTACAATCGCGTCATTCCGGCTAACCCAGAACCCTCGCATGACATTAGTCCAGAGGTCAGCCGACACAGCCAGATTGGAATCCCATACCAGCGGAGATAAACACCAATTTTCCTCCCCACTGATCTACTTTCGTAATATGGAAATCGAATGCAGCTTGGATACCCCATGGGCTCCAAAAACTTTTAAATGATGTGGCGGAAGCCAGCGTACTACCTATCTGTCGTGTAACCGGAAAAAGATTTTTCGATCACATCACTCTGGATCACGGATAGGTTTAGTAATGGTGTCGTGAGGCGATTCGGTGTTCGCCGTGACACCTGGAGTTCCCGATCGTCACTGATGGCTCTAAACCGACGAGAAACCCGCGTAATTGAACAGCCTGTTCCTACTTCCCGCTGCGTAATTGAACTGCCTGCTCCTACTTCCCCCTGCGTAACTGTGCGTCGAGAATGTCTTGGTCCTAAAGTGTTTCAAAGACCAGACGAGATTCCCAATCTTGATTGAATCCCATGGAAACCCCTGGCTTCGCATTGAACGGTGGCATTCTCTGACACCTGGACCATTGCCACATCCGTGGAATATCGAGGATAGTATTCTATGCGGAAAAAGATCTGAATAAGGGATCAAATACTTAGGCTGGCGTCATAAGGCGGCCGGACACCGTGATCATAGCGAGCCACAGCCAATGACACTGTCGGCAGCGCGTAGTTAGGGCTGAGCATGGCAATTTCGTGATTTGGACCTGGAAAGGGTCATGAAACGCCCAGCTCTCTCCGTTCGGTCGTGCCCGATTGCGTGAAGTTTCTAAATCTCCGTTTATTGACTCAAATTCGTTCCGTCGGGGGACTCCGGAAGATATTTTCGAGTTTCTGTTCGGTATTCCCATCTGAAATTCATCACACGCCATGCCTTGAAATGCAGCTACTAAAACAGAACATTCCAGAGGACCACTGAAACGGAATCGTATGCTGTGCGAACAGCAGTTCTCGGGGAGCGCCCCGCCGTTGTGTTGTCCAGTGACATCGCAACGTCGTGCCATCACCCGGGTTCTAATTTACGACGCCGACATGCCGGGTCTATTCCCAGCCCATCTGCCGCACAGGAGCCGTCCCACTCAGGGCAAGTGAAGGTGGCCGCTTTATAGCATCACTCGTTTCGGGAACAACGGCCCGCAACATGCGCTCAAATGCCGCATCTATCGGTCACTCCAAATCTCCCTTGTCACACTGGCTACAGTACACAAGGGGTGAAGGCCGCGTATGCCGCAGTTACGCAGCCGGTCGACTTAGAGTGAGGCATTTGGGCTGAGGGAGGGTGTGGAGCTGCCCCATGCAGAGCCTAGAAACAATGAAGAGGTGTTGTGGACTTTCCTCCGGACGCCATGACTATATTGGATCCTATGCAGGTAGAGGATTAAAAAACTCGGCATCCGCTGGGGGTGGTTACTGCTTCGCGTGGAACCGCAACCCTGAATATGGTAACAGGTGTAGAAGCTTTTGAGGTAACAATGCCTGAGCCCGACTTGTTCCCATAGCAGTGGCCTTCCAGACGTTCGGCTAGAGAAAAGACTAACGAGGTCACCCTCATTTGCTCAGACAGTGCGGGGGGTGGGATGGAAAGATTCGGTAGTCCTCGAGCCGCTGAGGACGGGCTTTGATTCTCCAAAGATCTTTCTCGGTAGTCAACTACATGAAGCTTCCGGTACCAGAGCAAGGCGCAGGAGGCAAATGGTCTACATGAGCATTTGCGCCAAAGGCAGGAAAGAAAAAAAAAGAAGAAAAATAAAATAAAAGAGGATCACATGCTTGCGCGCGGATGATCATGCGACGCTTCGGCTATGAGACCTGGGGGCTCAATGCGACATGGCCCTTTGTTCCGTTACCCAGCATCGACTGAGTGAATAATTTCAAATTAGTGTATGTTTGAAGTCGCTGCATTTGTCGAACGGCTGAGGGATCTCCCTTGGGGTGCAAGGTACTGCCTATAGATCCCGAACCAGTCATCCATCATATGGCACGGTTTTGAAGCCTCGGTCTTTGGAAAATTCGATGTTGTAATCGGGGCGCCGTGGGGTCATATCCCTCAGGCCAGTTTACTAAAGTCCTCGGCTAGAGAGCTTGCTGCGATCGCGGTGGTACCGGTGACGGCGTGGAGGCAGAGCCACCGGGTGAAAGACATTCGGGTTTGGGGTGCACTGTTGGGGCCGAAAGAGTGTGCCATTGAAATCGCGGTCGCTTAATAACCTTTGGATGAGCCATTTATAATTTAAGCCGGCGCTTTCCAGAACCCTCCGGAGAACGTCAGACGAGTCGGTTCCCTTCCACAGGAGCATGGATCCTCTTCCCTTTGCTTCTCATCTGAGTGATATAACCTGTTCAGTCCATGAGTTGGGGTGTTTGGCTTTCCGGGGAATGTTGAGCTCCGAAGATCGCCGAACGAGGGGATCGGAGTTGAGATTTGGGTGCTCCAAGCTGACGCAAGCACTCAGCGTGGTATCGTGGCAAGCTTTTCGCGTGCCTCGCAGACAGGATCTGAAGTCCCCATCACCCTTCAGGTACGTCAGGTGATATCCTGAAGACTATTTGATCGCCGTTTTGAATCGGATAGACGGAACGGGTGGTTCGCGGTCGATGTGATGGTGGCTTCTTAGGTGAGACATCCCCTGAGTCGTTTGGCCCCTAAGGATCGTGGATCCAAATCTCGCACTGGACTGCTACTCCCATGAAGACACCTCGAGCCTGAGCAGCGACATGGGAGGTGCGAGGCTTGAAACCACATTCTTCTACGTTGCAAACGAAACCGCCTTACGCAATTGCTTATTGCTGGCGGGAGTTCCTTGGAAACTGGGCGGGCGCAACGAGCTGTTCAAGGGGGGTGGAAGGCCGAGAGATTATTCAGAAATGGTACTTTATAGAGCGCTCGTATGTATCCCTTTCCATTTTCTTTTTATCTATTTAGGGGTCGGGGATGGTTACACTAGCACTCTCCTGGAGCGGTTATTGTGGAGCGCGTGGACCAGGAGCGATGCAAACAGCCGATTCTTCTTTGTAGAATGAGAACGTTTCCATTTAGGGACGTCTTCCTACATTATAAGCAGAAGGCACACCGTTCAACGTTAGACATCCTATCATTCTACCTCGAGTACGTCTACGTCCCTCCTTCCTATCAGTTCTGCGTCCGGCCAGCCGAACCTGCGAGCGCGCGCGGGAAAGCGGTGGGCGATGCGGTTGGCAACGAGCGGAGACGCTGATCGCGCTTTCCTCCCACCTAGTAACTTGCGCTTTACTCAACTCTTGTGCTGAATCTTGTGTAGGTTCTGTGGAAGAGGTGTGCCCACAGCCATCTCGGTCTCGTCGCAGACGTCGCTGACGTCGCTGACGATTTGTTTCTTGACTGACGCAGTTGCCTAAAGTACACAATGTCGAACACTCAAGAAAAGACGAACACATCCCTTGACGCTCCGTCTGGTCGCCAAGGTAACCATTGAGCTGTCGCACTCAACTATGTCAGATTGCTGATTCGCTCGTGTGGAAGGTCCATTCACTTTGGTACCCGTTTTGCCCTCTACCAACAATAGATACAATCAGCCGGTATCGATGTACGTGGCCCCGCCTTTCATTACCGTTTACAGTTAGTCCGTAACTGAACGAACCAAACACAGCGCTGCCAACAAGGTTGCCCTGCCCAAGGTCCAACTCATCCCGCCTTGGACGCGCGTTGTCTCCTTCTCCCCGTAAGTGACAGTCTAGTTCGGAGGCTGCGTGGCTTACGCCCCGTTTCTCCCCACAGCCCCATTCCTGTGATAGGTTGGGAGTGTCACGTACACCCTGAGGGTGACAAATATTTCCGCCATGCTCGTTTAAGGGCCGTCACGCCCGTTAGCCCCCTGAACTTAGTTGCTGGAAGAATTTTGGAACAGGCCGCAACCGCGCTCATCGAAGCACTTGGATCCGCCCAAGGCGACAACACAATTGAGATATATTTGAACATTCCGGAGGATGGGAAGAATGCCGTCCAGTACTGCTACATCGACCATACTAACCGGCAAGTGTTCTGGGCGCGTGCGACCAGTACCGTTGAGCTGGGCCTCGAGTCCTTCGAATCGGATGGCTTCCTGAGTGAGTTCCCTCCTTCCCGGCTTCCCGTCGATTGCTGTTCACTGACATCTCCGTCGATCCGATTGTTTTCTACGTAGAATCGGCGTTAACCGGAGAATATTGGAACCACGTCGAAAATTTCCCGTGCCACCAAATCTATTGGGCAGACGCCGAGGACGAACTCAAGGGAATACTCGGGCATGGGGCGATCGGTGAGGAATTCCTGTGCGATGTGAAACCTGGCGTTAACTGGGATTTTCAACAATACAGATGACTTGACGTCGCCCGGCTCCACCTGCCCTTGGAGCGCAAAGGAATGCGCCGAATATACAAGCATTATTGAAAGATTTAAGAGTAAGCGATAAAAACTGATGATCGAGCGAGATTACTAATCGAGTTTGGGGGTCACTTGATAGCCTGCGACCACAATGAACACGTTCCTTACCGAGTCGTCTCTATCGGTAAGTCCTGAACTCCGACGGAAATTGAAAGTGCTTTGCTTATCGCTTAACTTTGATAACTTTAGCGCGACTTTGGGCTATGATTGGTATGCGGGCGCCACTTGTTTAAATGACGCTCGGCGCTTACGCCAGTTCGCCAACCTTTTCAGCCCGAGTTCGCCACATCAATCAATACGGCCTGACTTCACCCCGTCTAGACCGCCTTCAAGGGCTCTTCGAATACTATCAATCGCAGAAGAAGGCTAGCTTCAAGATCGCCCTCGGCGAAATCTTCTGTCTCGGGATGTCTAAGTCTACTTTCACTCGCCTTACGGCGCTTTGGAACGGTAGGGTTGTCTATCAACGCCATTGGCACAGATTCTTTGAGGAAATGCACTCGAACTGGATTAAGATGGGCGTATTGGTGAGCTAGCGGAATCGTACCTAGAGTCGTTATTAGTTCTGAGTAGCATACTTTACTTCTTTTCCTACCTCCTACGATACTCAGAGCTTGGTCATCTGGACGTGAGTCGGAAGGTGGTTAGACTCCGCCTTGCGTCCGACTGACTGACGTCTTCGGGTTTTCGTAGGGTCGACACCATCTTGCTCGCAACCGGTCATCAATCCGCCACAACTATGGCCTCCGCTTCGATGTCCGGAGCGTCGGTTCTTATCTCGCTCATTCTCCATCAAGCGCATTCCAAGGATCGCCTCGCAACCGCTCCAGATATCGTACGAAACTACTTTTTAATTGAGAGCACAACGACCGAGAAAACTGACGAATTCGGTTCTGAATTATTTAGAGTGCATATATTATGCAAGTTGAAGATTACTTCCATGGCTTGCGCCCGCTGTCGATCACTTTCACTCTCCCTCATGCATTGACAGCCTACTCGGCTCTCTTGCTCCAATCGTCGCTCCTTATGATCGCCATCAAGAACCTCACCTCTCTATCTGATATCTTATCGGTCGCTTCGGTCTGGTTTCTCCCCGCTCTTCTCGCCCTCCTCTTTTTTGCATCCTTCGGAGGACGATCTCTTACATATACATAGCGCAGGTTTTGGTCACTGGATCGGGCCGCCCGCTGCTTCCGGCATCCAAGCCCCACTCGATATTGATCTCGTATGCACCCCAACTCATATGCTTAGTCCGACTCTTGCATTGTATAGCGTAGACCTCTGTACATCACTAGGTATCCGTATGCAATATATCAAAGGGCAGCTGGTTGACCTTGATATCTTTATCTGTTCTACCATGCAGGTACTGCGAACGGCCCTTGTCTGACTGCCGCGGAAATTACGTACGGCGAGCAGAAACACGGGTGCAGAATTTAACGAGTTGCCGATCATTAATAGAACCGAGTCAAGTCAAATAACCACGCAACCGATCACTGGGTCAATAATGTGACCTGCTGGCCGGAGTGACCGGTTTGGGGTTCCGATGGAGCATTCGTGACACGTTATGGGTAGGCTCCGGATACGTCATCAAGAGGTTCTGGACGCGGGTATCTACTTTCTTAGATCGAGAGAGGCAGGTCGCTGCACGGCCAGTTAATTTACAGTGCACGTGTCTTCTCCATCGAACTCCATTCCGCCGGCTACCCAACTTGCAAAATTACAAAGACCTATCCCCGATGACTCGACTGAGCCTGCGGGGCGATACGCACTTGGATCCGCCGACCCGTTCTCCGTGGTCGGTGAACAATCAAGGCAATTTCGAAGTAAGAATGTTCCAAGAAACGATTTTGACAAGTCAGAAGGGCGGAAAATAGTCTATCAAATTTTCACTTTAGTGAGGCGATGGATTCTCGCAGTAATTTCCGTTGAATTCGGATCTATGAACCTGTCGCTTGCCTTCCATTCGCAGCTATTCGCCAGATAATCTTGGGTGATTCACTTCATCGACGGTGGAGTGCACGGGTTTACTTTCGGATCAATGCTCGGCATAAGACCATCCTTTTGGCCGATGACTCTGATTACCACTGCGAGCTGTTGGGGACATTCTATGAACGTTGCTACGAGAAGCGGACCATTCGGGTCGAGGGCCGGCGTTGGGAGTATTCGAGCAATACTTGTCTCTGGGTAGAGTAATCAACTTACTCTTTGATTAGCTTCCAAAGCCAACCACCGAAGTTGGAGGAGCTAATACGAGTAACGTGCGCACATTGTCTCACGAGGCTGGGAAGGAAACTTGAGACGGTACCTTCTAGACGGCAGGAAAAACGGCTCTACGCTCCGTCGTCACGATGCCACGACTTCTCACTATGGCTTCGCGTGGTTGTATCTAGGGCGCGGTGATACCTTGCCTGCATGCCCAATTCTAATACAGCCGGCCAAAGTTGCCATCTAAAACCTCGACCGCCCCATAAGTGTTTACTTAATACCACGGAACCGACTTGAACCATCTCCACTCACACGAGTGCGCCCTAAAGTCCTACTTGGGTGTCTGTCCTGGTTTCTCGTGACTACGTCACCCGTCCATAAGGAGTTGGAGACCTGAGGAAGTCTTGTTTGCGCTTTCATGTCTCGCGACGTTCAAAAGTGCTTCAGCAAACTCGACCAAATGGCCCAAACAAGTATCACATTCGCCTTATTTAAGCTAAGGATATGCAGGTAGGGCCAAGTTCGAACTTCGTTACAGGATCCGGACCATCTGCGAGTGAATGGTCAGGGACCAATCAAATAGGGGGTGTGTCATGTTATGGTTGGAACTACAAATATTGATCCTTATGTGGTTTTGGTGTGTTTGCTTGGCAGGTTCAGGTAATCCGGTGTTCTGGATGCTCTCTCCGACTTTACGTCTTTCTTAGAACACGTGCACGAAATGGCGAGGTATCGGGGGCCACCAAGAGGGTAACACACTGATATTACCCAGTGTCACTTGTATTCGGTGCATCTACTATGTTTATGGTTATCCATCGTGGAAAATCGTCTGGCTTGGCGGAATTCGCAAGGGCGAGCAAGCAACGGAGCAAGCTGCCAACGGTCTTGTCCTCCATTATCGTACCAGATTAGCGCATGGTGCAAGCTCATTGAGATATTGACGGTTACGAGCTAAAAGAACCAACATAAGAGGCATGTGCAGAATACTTGGTGAATATGACCAATGGAGGTACCTTCAGAACGTCGTCCAGCACGGTTTCGCCTCGAGGAGCAGACCTTAGTCAGAAACACTGCTAACTACATTCCATTTAATCTGCACTCAATCACAAGCGGGTATTAGCAATTGGTTCCGGGCGTTATATGCAGGAATGGCAGTTGAGCTACCATATTCCGTCTTAGGGACGTTTTAAAGAAGCATGAATAATGGCGCCTTCTCAACAGATGCGATGAGGACCGCATTTCATCGGCTTCTTTCCCTCTGTTACCAGGTTGGAGCGTACTATGGCTTTTCGGAAAATCGAATCAAATCTCGAACTGAGCTCAGCCTTAAGATCCCGGCCAGGCGAAGTTTGGTTGATCAGCTCAGTATAGACAGGTTCTTGGGAAAGGCGGTTCGCTTGCTCTAATCAGGTTACAAAGAAAGCTCAATGTACGGGCTTTTAAACGACGGTTTTGTTGGTGGGATTGAAGATCGCAGTTATGCCGGTTGCGTAATTGGTAGCATTGCTCTGAGAACCGGGGGTTTTGCCTGATGGAACAATGCTATGACGCAACCTGGGTTAGTGCACTAAATGCTACCGAGCGGTCTTCAAGGCATCAGGGTAAAAGAGCTATCCTTAACGAGGCAGGAAGGATGAGCCACGGGTTCGGGAATTGTAAATAGAATTCGCTAGCGGGTGATAGCGCCAAGCATCCGGAAAATGATCATTGTGAGAAGGTCAGGCAATATATGATTATTCAGCCTCCCTAACCTCGGTTGTACTGCTGGCTTATCGCTATTACTACGCTCGCCTTATCTCCACTGCAAGACGAAGGATTGGACGAAGCTAACTGTTGGGGTTGTCCCAACGATTGTCCGACCACGAGTTCGAGCGTAGATTCGCCGGAGTCCCAGCCCTATAGCGGGTCTTTTGCTTTGGGGTCTACTTCTTGCCGATTGAAACGTGATATGGACATATGGCGCGACTTTCTAGGTCGAGGTTTGTGGTTGGCCATCCCGGGTGTTGTCACCTCTGTCACCCATTAGGAAAGATAGCTTGATTGAAACGCGACTGACTCCTTCACTGAATTGGAAACGGTCAATTTCACCCGGTTCAGACTTGATTCGAGATCCTAACGCTCTCCCTTACAATCGCAGACTACCCCTTCCAGGGTTCCTGCGATCCCTTGGGAGTTTTGAGCTCACCGTCGAGCTTTAACTCATCGAAACATCTGGTCTATTGAAGCATATGGGGTGGGACGCTGAAACATGGAAGCATTTTGATCGGGCGTACGCTGGAGCTCCACCCAACCGAATGAACAGTCGGACCGCGCTAATTGGATTCTATACAGACTTCTCGGCCCTGAGATACGGCTAGGATTGCAATTGCTTCCTGTTTGTCCTGGCTGTAGGCGCCTCCCCGCCTGTCGGAGTTTAGGCGAGTGTTCAATCGGATTGGGAGTCATCCGCGGTGTCTCGCAAACGCTTGAGACCGATTGCCGACTCGATCCTGCGACCCGTAGAGGCTTAGCCTAAGTTCCCAAGAAGGCTCCGCTGACGTGGTACGGTGATGCTACGAGTACGTTATAAAGATATCCTTTGTTCGCAGGTATTTCTGCTTGTCGGGGCAGCCGGGGCTCTGGGTGATCGGCTTAAATTACGGTGAGCGTGCCTTCTCCATGAAACGCCTTCCGCCCGTTTCCACAAACAAAATTACGAGAACTGATCCTCCGACGACTCAAATGAGCTTGCGGGAATGGGCCACATTCAATGAAATAAACTCCTTCTCCGTGGGCGGTGAATACAGACCGAGGAAATACGAAACAAGGAAGCTCCGAAAGAAAAACTTGGCAGATTAGAAATCGACAATTTCCTCACTATACTTAGGCTATGGATGGGACAAGCTCCCGCAGAAATTTCCGCCCGATACGGCCCTGCTTACGAATCCAGCTATTCGCCACTTGAGCTTGAGTGGCAGTTCCGTAATTCACGCCATTGATGCCAGAGTTTTTCAACCTTCGGTTTGAAGTTTGGCAGACGACGATCACTTGAGCCAATAATCTTCAGTTGTTCCATTAGGCTGGGCTCCTGTCATTGATTATATCTGCGGCAGTGCTATTCGCAGGAGTGGGGAGATTCGATGGGGAGATGGCATTAGAAACGGCGATAGAAATACGCGGAAGTGGGAAGCACCACGAGGCAACCCTCTACTGAAGGAATCAAACTTCTCGTTAATCTATTGTAGAAGTTCCCAAGAGTCGTGGAAGTGGTCAACCTAGTTAACAGTGTGTGTCCCGTTTCACGAAGTACAGGTGACCCATAGTATTACCTACACCGAACTGTTGCAGGAACCACCGCCCGCTGCGTAATCAGGATGCTGGGAGGTTTAGTTGTGACCAGCTTGGTAGCATCTGATGCGATGTTCGCACATTCATATCTATTTTCTGGCATAGACAGGCCAAGTTCCAGGTTGAAACTCCGCCGTGCCAGGAGTCGATCATAGCCCAGTGTTTCCTTGGATACCATGGAGACAATTTGGAGCATGCCTGTCCACGTGAAAACATTCCACAATCTTTAACTTGGATGTTTATGTGGCCACAAAGGACGGCGTCGTTGCTGCGACGTAGGCAGGTCCATGGAGTTGACCCACAAGGGGGTATTTTTGCTTCACGTATCGCGATTTCTCAATCGTGCCCAGCGAACTCTCGCAATCATTGAAACAAGTCATCACAATGGCGGTGAAGCTATGGTTATATAAGCCAAGTCCGTGCATATAAGATCTACTACAAACCTCGAGCCTCAGGTCCCCGACCCGAGGCACCACCGGTCGGGGACAAACCAGAAATGTAATGTTCTAGCCGGAATCGCGGACCCAGGCTGAAAATGTGTTGAGGCATTGCTCATAGATGGCGCGGGCCGTTCCCAGAGCTCGGGATCCCGTGTCGAGGTAATTACGTCTCCTTCAAACACGTGCCACAGCGAACCAACCGCCGAGGCGTCAAAAAGTCACTTTGAGTGTAATTTGACTGTGTTATGAAGCTCCACGTGTTTTCAATACATCAAAGATGTCTCCTCCGGCTTTCCGAAAATGGCGGGGGTGGACCGGCGACGGGGCAAACTACGCGCTGCCTTGTACTCCATTGCCGTACCAGATTTAGTGCGTGCTATAGAATCCCCGGCATTCGAAGATAGTGAATCAAAGAAATCATTGTGTGAGGCATGGACAACGATAGCTGATAACAATAACCAATTGAACACGCGTAGGAAGCCCAGAACGTTGTACAATACAATTTCGTCTCTCGGAGCATTTCTAAACGATGAGTGGTGCTAGTTACCACCTATTAGAAGTGCATTTAATTACGTCTAGTTAACAGCGATCAGGTTTCAATGTGCGTAGGAATGGCCGTTGAGTTGCCATATTTCTGTTCGATTAGCATTGTATCTACAAGCACACGTGCCTCTGATATGAACAGTCTAAATCATAAGGCTATGTATACAGATGCGAGGGAACCGGTCTTTGGATTCTTCTCTCCCGTCCGTTACCCAGAGTGGAACGTAACTTGACCAGCAGCTGGACAACTGCGTCAGAACCTGGCTGGCGTTCGCCCTTCACAACTCCTCCAAAGTTTGGCTGATTAACTCAAGGACGTTAAATTTCCAACGAAAGAGGACTTTCTACATGCAGAATATTTACTCAGCCCGATGTGTTGGTGTTTTCTGATGGATCCAGGTCCCTGTGTGGGTACCGGATATCGGGTGTCCCATTCATGCAGGTCGCCATTTCGATGACTGACCACGGCTGAACGCGCCAGACATCGGTGTCAAGGGCATTCGAAGAGCATATTAATTTCAATGCAGCAAATGAGACTGGATATGGGATTCCACGGAACTTCCATGGGGCCAATAGAGTTAAACGCTCGGGGAATGATCGATCGTTTGGAGAAGGTCAGCGAAACTAAGCTACTCCTGTCCCCCCACTTGTATGCCACCGCATTGCATCATTGCTGTTGCCTTATTTACTTTGGTAGCACGGGAAAGCATATTGGGGTTGTAACGAGCGTTTACCCAATTTCCAAGCGACTGGCCAGGCGTGGTTCGCCGAACTCCCAATCCCAAGTCTATAACCGCCCGTCTATTATTACATTGCTTTTTCGATCAAAGTAACTCTATTTTTAGATGATATATATTTATCTCTGTCACACTTCGAGATAGATGTCCTGGCCATTGATCGAAAAGAAGCAATATCTCCTGTTCATTGGGTCGTAGTCGGTTCTTCAGCGCCAGTCCAGATTTCGTCTTACGCCTTGAATTATACATCATAGCCTTAGGCACCTCTTTCCAGCTTCGAGAGTCCCTTTGAGCTCATCTTTAAACTTCATCGCTGCCAACCCCCCCCCCTGGACCCCGGGGTTTGTTGAAGGATGGGCGCGAAATTCGTGACAGCAAACAGGAGCTTCGCCCGATTGACTGAAAATGTGGAGCCCGCTCCTAAGGGTCTACAGACTCCTCCGCTCGGCTATGCAGCTGAGGGCACACTTGTTTCCGAGTCGCCTTGACTATGGGGGCCCCACCGCCAATCGGAGATTAGGCGAGTGTTGACTCGAATATAGGTATATCCGCGGCGTATATCAAGTCCAGAGCGATGATAGCTCTTATGTATGGTCCCCTACTGATTGGTCCAAGAGTCCTCGTCTGAAATGGTGAGGTTTAACCTCTGTTGGTACAAAGACGTGATAGCGTAATGCATCGCGATTGGTCTCCTGCATCATCTCCCCCCGATTGCTGGCCCCAGGGGCTTATCAACCCTTCCTAATTGGTTTATGACAGGTGCTCACAAAATCCATAGGATGGCGATCGAGTTAGCCCTTTAGAACCAATTGGTTAATGCCAATTGCACCTTCTCGGCAGTCTCCACATCTCGATAGGCAATGTCAACCTGCTTCACCCAGATAGGTTCGTACAGAGGTGTGTGGGAATCTCAGTTATCACCAAAGTGATTTTATCCATAGAGTCTCTTGAACGATACTCTCCCTCTTTCCCCAAGGCGGCAAGGACATCTGCATACAGTGGTACCAGTCCGGTGACGGGTACATCGAATTGGAATCCTTACAATAACTGTGGGAACGTTGGCGACCCTCATTTCCTGTGAGAATGAGAACCTTGTCAAGATTCACCCATTACCCCAACGTTTTGGGTTATAATCCCCAAGTAAAGGGTTTGGATGGACGAAGGATGATTCTACTTGGATAACATACACACCAGCTATCTCGCCTGAGAAGAACGTTATGATGACGGCGAAGTCAAATCAGAAGGCTCATAGCGCTTCGGATTTAGAAACGTGTGACAATGCCAGACTTCCACCTTAGAATATTACTCTCATGTTTCTCTCAGGCTCTCCTGCGCTTGGATACTTGCGTCGCTTGCGATTCGGTCTGAGGCGATCTCATAGCTAGACCGCGGCAGAAGTTGCCGAGAAGTGTTTCAGATGACTCGGAGACGACAAGTCCTGAGCTGTCGCTTATATTACTGTCTGCCATATCTTCCAATTCTCACTTCGTACGATAAGCCTTGACATCGGCAAATAGACTGATAATACGGGTAGTTGGTATTTGGGAGGGTGCCCTGGCGGAGATAGCTAGCATGGATTGGGCACCGATCGTGCCTTGACGTTACATGGCAACTTGAAATACGATTACCGCCCTGCTCAGATACTTTCTTCTGAGGATTGGAAGCTTATTTGAAATAGCATGTTACGAGGCCTTTTCCTTGCGGAGGAGTGCGCAAAATGAAATTTAGGGATATGCATGGAGATGTATCTCGGATCAAGGGTGAAATAAACTCAAGGATAAAACACGCATGTACTGGAAGGCGGCCAGCCTTTAGTTCTGGATGTGATTTATATCACTAGCTGTCCACCTGAACACGTTCATTGGACTGGCGACCGGCGACTCCTTCCAGCAAGAAGCTCAGTGGGGCAGTAGCCTCACTTGCGACGTTGCCAGTTGGCCATAGTCACCCCCATCCTATAGTACACTAATTCGTTGGATCTCTGCCGCATTCTGAATGTTGAATACTAAAGGGGTAGAGAAATAGGCGGAGGAGAGTTGAAATGATCCTTTCGACTTACATACCCATCATCCATAACACCTGCTCTCTGTGACCGGCGGCAGTCAGACAACAAAAGATCTTGTCCGGGGGAGCATCTTCCTTATTGAAAGACCAATGAAGAAAATGCATATTTCAAACTCGGGATCAGACTTGTACCTCCAACTTGCAAGCATCTGTGGCTGAGTAGATGGGGCGCCGCGAGGACTTGGTGGAGTAAGCTTGCCAGCTTACCAGAGTTGTTCCCAGACCTTTCCGTTTCCATTTCCCGTTGTCCCAACCAGCCAACACAAAACCTCATAGTCATCTCGCTGGATCTTCTTTACCCCACAAGCACCTCCCAAAGAGTGCCAGCCTTTGAGGGATGGGGAGTGGGCTGGGTCTACTCCCCCACGCTGAGCCCGGGTGCACCTAGGTCCCTCAAAAAGGCAACCCCCAATGCGTCGGCTTCTCACTTTGACACACGTTGGGGGGTGCCCTGGCAGATGATTATTTTTTCGGATGGTAGTATGTTTTATTCATAATATTTCTTTCCCTCAGACCGACCACGGAGCTACTCAGAGCGAGATCAACGGATCAAGCCTCTATCGAAGTATTGAGCTGGGTTGCCTCACCGACCCGTGAAGAAGAAAAGGTGGGACGCTGAGTACACAGGAAGTCAAAGGGTTTAGTGATCGAGTGACTTTCGCGGTTCATCAGTGGTTAGATCACGGCTGACGCCATTGGAGGGTTGGCACGTCCACAAAATGGTTTCGAGATATCTGAGCAAGGCAGTCATGCTTAGCGCTCTCAAAGAAGTGTGGCACCATCTCAGCTGTGGAAGGAAGGTAAACAACCTAAACTCAAGCTTCTGCGTCGGCCCGGCCCGATGAAAATGAACAGGACTAACGCGTAGGGCGTCCTCAACACGACAAAGCTACGCTACATATCTGGACGAAATTTTGGCAAAACTTTAATGACGTGGGAGCGCGCTGAGGAAGCGTCTTTGTAGTATCCTAGGCCCCGGCATTCGTGTTAGAGAGAGAGGGCGGATTTTCTCCATAGCCGCATCCCTCTCAGGAGTCCAGAAGTTTGATTGCATATTTCTGAGACATCAGCCTGGTGATCCCTTGTCCACCACTCCTATCGCCAATGTCACCTGCGTACCACACAGGACGACCACAGCTTACAACACCCCAAAAAGTCATGCCCTATCTCCCGGGTTTCCTAAATCATCTTATAACACCAGTTGTTTGCATAGGATTTTCACCCTCGAAATGACTTGCTCAGCCAACCTTCCCAAAGAAGCACGTACAAGTGATCCCGTTCGGAAGTAAGGGTGCAGCCAACCCTGTTTGGCAAGTGGGACACGTGATTTCGGAGTGAAAACAGGTGTGCAAGTCATTGTCGTCACCCTTTCCTGTGCCTTCTTCCACGTCACGGGTCCTCGTTTCGGCTAGAATCGGGGGTTTGTGTTCAAATGCAAAGGAATTTCGGCTCCGACGACGGTGACAAACGAGCTCCCAGATCCCTTGAACATACAATTCCCAGATCCCCCGACATTCTTGATGATCAATGCACCGTGACGAGTGGTCGACCCTGTTACGTCGCAAGTGGCGCAATATATTACATCCACCTCTTGCTATCCTGTTTCCGAGGATCTGGGGAGATGCATTGCGTCTGTATGTCAGGAAATGGGATGCATTGGCCGGCTGTCCCATGGAGTTCTCCGCCTCAGTTACCGCCTGCGCCTCAGTCAGTGCCTCTATTGATCAGTCAGTAATGTGTCTGTGATCTATTTTTGATGATTGATTCCAAATTTCTAGACATTGGTCGAAGGTACCTACTGGACCATTTCGACTGCGGTCTCGTCACGCGGTCACCCTGACCACCCGAACGTGAGCCTACAACGTCACGCTCTGGGTTCGGCGCTAAGGTAACTACTAAATTTGGCAGGTTAGGCGTCCTTCGGGCGTCCCAAACCCCTGAACTCGAGCCTAATTCTAGGCTTGGTCGGGCGTCACGGGTGGCTGGGAGCCTGGGAGCCTCAGAAAATGTGGTTACGCTCCGACCCCCGCGAGCCTACGGTCAAAAATTATCGTACAGTATCTGGGTCGGGCCACTAGTCAGTGACCCTTCGCCATAAGTCATTGCAGCATCTCTAGCGCCGATTCGGAGTAGAAGTCGTCTTTGAGTCACGAGTGTCTCCAAAAGAGAACTAAATCGGCAAATGATGTGCACCCGAGAGGAAATATGGATGCTCAGGACAACGGATGCCTAATGGCTCGGATAGGCTGAAACGTGATATCAGGTGTCATCGGCACCATTGCCAAGTATTGATCATAGACCGGGGTCAGGTGGTCCAACGAGATCATACATCACAAAGGCATAGAAAGATGATTCAGGTAAACGAGAGTGTCTGGAATCGTCGACTAGTCCGGCAAAAAGGGCTATAAACCATAAAGTTCAGCTTCCAGAACGGATTCAGTGAGCTACTATATGTGTAGTAAAGGGAACGCTATTGAATCCCGAGTGATGCAGGAACGAGACGGGGAGTAGGGGTGTCTACTCATGACTTGAGGCTACTTATCGAAACGATGCGAATGCTGTGTTTCGTGGGACGATGGATTTTTCCACGGTTAGGGTCAGCTGGATTAGGGGGGGCTTAGATAGAAGTTTCCATAGAGAAAAACGCGGGCGTCGGCTCGCAACAAACCCACATGTATATGCGCGAATTTAGCTAGGTTTTCAGCTTGTTTCACCGCATCACAAACTTTTGTCTAGGCGTAGGCTCCGATAGACACCGCATTTTCGAATTCCGTGACCCCGGCCGTAGAAACCCTCAGTTTCGGTAAGTTCATGTAAAAGTTCAAGCAGCCCGCGTATAAAGAAGCTTAGTGACCTTCTAAGTTGCTATCTAAAGGGCCTGGAGTGAGTTTGTGCGGTTTTAGGGGAAGGCAGGGCTTGACTCTGCCGCTTGTGAACGGTTATATTCGAAGATACGTGTCATAGGGCACTACTGGACTTCATACTACCCTCACCGGCTGAGATACTCCTCTACTACATTCTCTTGTGTCGCCCCCATCATTTGTTGAGGGTCTCAGAAGGGAAAATGGCAGATCTAAAGCACGCCCCCATTTCCGGTATCAGTGAGACTCTACTGCTGAATTCTCGAGCATTAATCTTCGTTTTTTTTATAATTTTGGGAAAGATGTACGTTTGATACCGGTGCTCCCGACGCATAACGGGAAATACAATAGTCCCTTAGGATCGTGAGCCTATACGTTCCAGATTATTCTCTACTTTGCTTATTCTCACGGCTTCCAGAGTTGACGAAGCGGCGCTTGCCGTGATACCTCGCATGAGTGACGGCTGGACCATTATCGAGTCAGAGGAGTGGTTTCCTTGTCCCCTCCCACGTGACCTGACGAAACTAATTCCGATGTAGTAAGCAGGGTGAATTTGCCACGGCATGGGACTCCCACGTGACACCAGAAGGAGACTCCTATTGGAGTGACTCTGACCGCAAGATTGTCAGTCACGCCGATCCCCGCCAACCGGTTATTGCAAATCTCCTCAACACTGCTTATGAGAAAGTTCGCAATAATATCAGAGACTGGGAAAACGTTGAAGTTTTTTTCAACACCAGCCAGGAAGCTCCTGAGACGCCGACTTTCGGGTCACTTGAGTATTACTTCATTAATCATTCGACTCGCCAGGTCTTTTGGATAGAGGATGTCAAAGTTGATAAGCTAGGCATCGGGCCAGTGACCTCGGCTATGCAGCTAAGTAAGTCGTTTCGGTCCCTCTTTTCTCGACTCTCTCCCAACGCCTTACTATACAACGGTGTCAGGATCGGCCTTGGTCCCTGAATATTGGACTCATGTCGACTATTTCCCTTGTCATCATACAATTGACGATGATGCCGCTGAAGAGCTGCTGAACGTTTTAAGACATGGGGCCATCGGTAGATACGCTTTTTCTCTCGTAATGAGAATAACCGTCGGTCGAGCATTCTTCTTCGTTAGATGACATGACTGCTCCGGGCTCTACGTTTCCGTACGGTGCAAAAGAGTGTCGGCAATATCTCTCGCTGCTTGAAGGCTTTAAGAGTGAGGGGACTGTTGGCGCAAGCTGTACCGCAAAAAGTGATTGCTAAGATTTTTGACCGCACATTCCATCTATAGACTCGTCTGGCTCCGCCAGTCGGTCTGCTTACAAAACCGCTTCCATTGGTGCGCAGCTTTTGCTCACGTGTTTTTTCATCGTGATCCCTTAGGTTTGCGGTGCTTCCCTTTATAATCTAGCTCGTATCTGGTCTTCAATTAGTTCGTATGACCCCTCACCAGTAACCAACCATGACTTTAGACCTTGGTCGTCCTGATCATCTTCCTATAGCACGAGTAAGGCATATTAACGGCTATGGGCTCAAGTATCCCCGCCTTGATAGGCTTCAGGGTCTTGGAGACTACTCATCCATGCAAGCTCGTCGTTCGCTCAAGTGGACAGTTACCGAGGTAGTCTGTTTCAATACGCCTCGCCAGTTATTCCATAGGATAACCGCATTGTGGAACGGGCGCATCGTCTATCAAAGGCATTGGCACACCCTCTTCGACGAGCTTCGCAGAGAATGGGAGCTCATGGCTTTGATTGTAAGCACCTTCCGTTTGCGTCTCATCAGGTAAATTCTGATCGAATATTTCATGGTTTCACGTATTTCTACACCGGCCCCACAGAACGTAGCCATGGTCATGTGAGTTCCCTTTCCATATCTCAGCTTCGTGGTTTCCTCTTCGTCCTGGAGGTTTCTTGTGCACTATCTCCCAAACGAATCGTCTTTTATTTTTCACAGGGCAAGCCTTGTATCACTATTTCAGGCTCAAGCGGACCTGTCTATCCTCAAAGTACTCGTAACTTCGACTACTGGAGCAGGCGTAGTCTTGAGCATCTTGCTCCACCGAGTTCATCAGCGAAGCGGATTGGCAACCGCATCTGACATCGTTCGTACAAAACCTGATTAGGCCTGATGCTTTTGGGGCTGGTTTGCTGATTCATTGCGGTAGAGTGCGTACATAAGTTATGCCGAGAACTATCATCATGGGCTACGGGGACTGAGCATCGTTCTGTCGCTTCCACGGGTACTAACCCTCTGGGGGATAATCCTCCTGCAATTAACTTTGATTACGGAGGTATTCACCTACGACCCGACCAAACATCGATGGGACAAATGGGCTGCAATCGGCGCCGTTCCTGCGACGGTCATCCTGCCGGCTCTGTCCTTCTTCCGTACCCCAGTCTAACCTCGGCATGATCGATCAGTCTCTCCTCATCGCACTACCCACTATGCAAGCCCACCGTCACCAGTTTCTTGAAACGGCGCTTGATCTTAATTCGCTTGAAATATTTCTTCCGGCTGCTTGCCTGCCGTAACATTACGCCATGCTTGGATCCGGAGGTTCTCCAGTTTGTTCTGTAAGGTTTGGCTAACCGTCTGCCCTTTCCTTTCGAGGGAGGCCACGCGGTTATTCATTCCAAGTATCATAGTGCCTCTGATCGATCATGTTTTCCTGTGTTCTCATTAGTCCCCCCCCTCGCTTCCCTCCTGTTCAGTCGTCGTGCCACTTTCTTTGGATGGTGTCTCGCCGCTCAAATCTCATGTTTCTATTGCTACTTCTACGAATCTATGTATTCTGCTGCTTTGAAACAGGCGTTGATATTGAATCCCTTCTCTGGCATTGGTGAGTTATGAAGTTGTTTACCAGTTCGGCTCGCTAGAGAAGGACACCGTCTCATATCTTAGATAGCTCGTAACTGGAATAATATACGAATTGGCAGAGTTTTTCTCAGGCGAGCTTTGATTCTGGCGAGAAGGTCGTCAAGGTTCAGCATCAGGTTCCGGGTCTGCTCCTCGATCACAACTTTCCGAGGCCTCAGAAAAAGAAGCTCTCCCGCCTATTACAGGCCTTTTGGACCCCAATTCAGGTCGCGTCGCATTCCGAGACAAGTACAATCAGATTATCCATTAACGTTGAGTACAAAACAACCAAAGGAAGGAGAAACAGAACGAATAAATATCAAAAAAGGGTATTCTAGCGTGCGGAAGAGCTGCGACGGGAGCCTGTGGTGTTATGGTGGTGATCGTTGCTCCCGTCATTCTGGGAGAAGGCGACGGACAGCAGCGAGGAGGCCATTGGGCTGCGGGGCAGCATTGGCTCCATTAGGTTCAGGCTGTACCGGCCGCACAATCGAAGCAGGAACGTAAGGTCTACCGCGAGTTTCCGCTACGAAGACGTATCTGAGAGAAAGTCAATCGCTCAGTTCGACAAATTGCAGGGTCGATGACGCCAGACAGTCAACTTACGGGCATTCTTCTTCTTCTCTTGGAATCTGATCCATTGTAGAGTGCGTTGATTAATTTAAAATCACGATCGTTTTCGGCTTCACTGGGTTGGTGATGTGCCCTAACAACATCGAAGAGTGATGTCGGTTGTCAACTCGAGTGTGGGATGAGGTTGCGAGCTCACCAGAAGGGGGTGATTGATTTCTGTTAAGAAGGATAGACGTTCTTCGTTGGAGATTTATATCATAGCATGGATAATCTCCTGATAGTATTCTGCACGAATGGCGTGCTAGGGGCTCCAAGGAAGAACACCATAGCGACATGCCTCATTTCGGTAGTTTCGACCATGCTGCATGCGCGTTGTAGTGAGAGATATGATCTCCACCAACCAGATATCAGAAAGGAGAAACAAACACTGCATCAAGAAGGGCAGAGTTGTGGGGTGAACGGCTTGATCGTCTGCCTTGGGAGTTCATTGGTGCTTCGCCCAACTCGAGGCAGGCCTCACTTGCGTCTCGCGTGGGACTTACCACCGTTTGCGGTGTGATTGGCCGCGATAAGGAAGGAACCTTCGGGTCGCAACGAGGCATCGGCTTGGTGGTGGTGACAACCTCTGATCACGTGGCATGGCGAGAACAGCCACTGCGATTAAGTTGCTATGCGGATTTCTACAACTATGGCTGGCATTGATCAGGAAAAGAAATGAAAAATGCCCAGCAGCGGCCTTCGCCACCTTCTGAGTGTAGAATGGATACCGAGGGAACGCTGAATCGTCCTAGTGACCGGCATGAGGGGAACCATCGGAATGTTGGCCACGCGAACCGGCGAATGTGTAAACTGGGGTGGGTATCCGGGATGTGGAGTGCGGTGGGTGCGACGGGCGCGGAGATACCAGAGGACGCCAGAAGCTGCGGAATCAGCCCCGTACCTGAGTCCGTGTTTTAGACTTCCAAGAATGGCAGGCAGCGGTTTGCATATCATGACGTCAGTAGGTCATGGCTGTGCGACGCCGGTTTGTTGCCTCGTGTTTACCTCAACCCCCACTGCTGAATTCGGGGAGAATTTAAGTTTCTTCCTAGAGAGGGTTGTACTTCAGCGTGCGTTTCTCTGAATGGAAGTAGTGAGTCACAGAGCCGATGTCGTCCCCCGAATATCTTATTTCCACGACCCCGTTTGGGACAAGCACCGGCCCGTTGATTTGTTGCGGTGACTCCTTTGCGAGGTGTGCGCAACAGACCCGCATGTACATGTAGTGCTAATGAGCATATTGACACGATTACTACGGCTCGAGGTGGGTGCTGCGAGCAATTAAATTGAGACGGTGTTGGTGGGAACTAATACAGTACGTTGGGAGTCGCGTGGCCAAGGAACAAAGCGTGGCGTCGGGACAAAATTCACGTCACGGAAGCACAAAAGGCTTGCTGAGCGGATGATTACTAAACGCGGCAAAGCGACGCCTACACAGAGTTCGGGAAAAACCAGTCGAACCACCAATTTCGAGTCTAGTAACGGAAATGGAAGTTTGGGGCGTTGTGGTTGCCCCGGGGGTTCGCGACAAGGGTGCTAATTCCGGGGAGTATTTCTCGTGGAGTCGTATTCCAGAAAAAAGCAGATTAAGCAAGGCCAATTCATTCCACCTTCCATACTTCTTTCCATCCGTGGGAGAGCTAGGGTCAACCAGTTAGATTTGGAATTTCGACGCAACAGCTTCCTGTGCACGAATAATCACGTATTTCTCCGTCTATTCGCTCACTGGCATAGAAAAGCATTCAGTTCCATTTGCTACCATCAGCGTAACGTCTCTCCGTTCGCAACCCTTCGACGCCTTGGGGGAGCTGCAACCTCCCGCGCCCTTCCACCACTCTCCCTTTGCCCTCGTATGCAATCAGTCTTCGATCTGAACGTCCCTGCTTGTATCGCTGTGCACGATTCACGCCTTGAATGCAATCTCTTTCTTATCCACTGCATGCGGACAAAGGTAGCAGCACAGGTGAGCGTCGTCGGGCCAAGATTTTTTGTCAACTTCACCACTCAATTCCCTCCTGTAGAGTTCACGTTAAAACCAGCGGTGCCTTCATCTATACCACGATATGACCGTTATGTCAGCAAGTAAGCATGTCCGCCTACTTCCTCAGTTCTGCTTCAAACCTAATGCCCCGACCTTCAGTGGTGGCAGGGCCCGAACTGACTTCGTGGCTCCGAATACACGTTTTCCAACAAAGTACGCGCACGCCAACCCTCATCGAACCAAGGGGTCTGTACTAACTCCCGCTCGCTCGTTTAGATTGGAACGCATTCTCGACGAATGGACGGTACTTACGAACCCTGAGGGCGACCAGTATTATCTGCATGCACACCTTCACATCGTCACCTATGCAAATGTCCGAGTTGCCTCCATTAGGGCAACGCTAATAACCGCTCATGCTCGTCTCGTGGAGCTTGGTCGGGCACAAGACCCCCAAATTGCCGAGCGCGAGGTCTATATTCAGATTTCGACTGAGACGCCCGCACCTGGTCAACTCGAGTACTATTTTATCGACAGTAGCGCTCAGCAGCCGTTCTGGGTCCACGGTGTTCGCATGCAAGATTTAGGCCTTTCGGGCTTCGAAACGCCAGATCACCTCAGTGAGTCAATTCTTTATGATCCTGAGTGCGGGGGATCCCAACTTATCGCGTTCTGAACTTCCGCGACCCTCCAGAGGCCACCCTGATCCCCGAGTTTTGGACGCATATCGAATACTTCTCTGTCCATCACAATCTCGACAAGGCGTCGGAAAACGAGTTAATTGCAATTTTCCGTCACGGCTGTGCTGGTAAATTAATTTGCCCGGGCGCAAAGCCACAAACCCATGCTAACACGGCGTTTCTTCCCCAGACGATATGACCTCATATGGTTCGACCTTCCCCTATGGCGCCCAGGAATGTCGTGAGCATCTCCAGACTTTGGAGGGTTTCGTTTGTAAGAATTTCTACAAGTTTCCTTACGCTTCTATGAACGCTAACTCAACGATGGCACAGCATCGGGTGAATATTCGGGCTATAGAACAGCCACTTTCGGTAAGTATAAACATCTCAGGCGCTCTGGAATCATTCTTATAACCGATTTTTAGCTCGGTTATGGGCAAGCATCAGTCAGTAGCACCCAACCTTGGGCTCGAATTCTGAATTAACGTCCGGGAACCTATTTAACCATAGCACGCGTGAGACAAATTAATGGGTATGGTCTTCCCGGACCTCGGCTGGATCGCAACCAAGGACTGGAAGAGTTCAAGAAAAGCCAGCAGCCAACCTTGATGCTAAGAATTCTCGATGCTATTTTCCTGAGGTTGGCCCGCTCTAAGTTCGACCGAATCACCGAGCTGTGGAATGGCCGCGTAGTTTTTCAGCGTCACTGGCATATTTATTTCGACGAACAGCGCAATGAATGGTTGCGTCTGTCTGTACTGGTAAGTATTTGATTGTTGCGGGAACAAGCGGGGGTGATTGATTTGCTGTTTATCCCAGAGTGCAGCCTTGTTTATGTTAGTGGCTATCGTTCGCTATCTCTCGTAGCTCCGCTGACTCTTTTGTTGCCCAGTGTTGGGGTCGTTATGATCGTTGTCGATGGACCGAGCCCGCTGGTTGTGGCCTCGACGTCGCTCGCCTCTGCTTCCGTATTAAGCGCTCTAGTCCTCCATCAAAATCACAGCCGATCTCGATTCAACACGGCATCCGATATTGTAAGAGATTCCATTTTTCATCGTTTCGCTGCAGAGCTCATATTTCGTCCCCACCTCATTTAGAGCTCCTGGATCATGTCTGTCGAAAGCTTCCGATCAGGTTTACTCCCAATAGCCGTCAAATTTACGCTTCCTCAAGTTACGGCGTTATACTCTGCATTTTTCCTTCTCGTTGCTTTGCTCACGCTCATTAACCAGAGAGTCACCAATCCGTCTCTACTCTCGCTAACCGCCCTCGGACCCGCAACTGTAGCAATACTCATAAGTGCATTTCTTTAAATTGTACTCGATAGACTTTCCGATTCACCATTGACCTGCGACCGCGGAGGATGATGGGGCGCCCCCGTTCCCAGGCCACTGCTGGATGTTCGGCAATGTATAGCATAAGAAATTGACGATGTATGCCGCATACTTTTACTTTCTTAATGTCATACTCATTAGGGTGGTTTATGCATTATACTCGGCACGATCTCTTTGTGACAAGACTAAGCCGTGAGGCGATTTAACTCGGGCTTCAAACTGGCCAAAGGCTCCTCCTCTCGATTGCTTGGTTCACTACGAAAAGCTGAATTGCGAATATGCACATCAACGGAGCACGACAATTCCATCATCGAGACTCGATCTCTCTAGAATAACTGACGTAACATTGGCCAGGCGGGGCAAAAGTTCAATTAGTACCTCCATAGCATAATATCATATCACGGATCAAAGAAGAATAGATGTGAATGTTACAGAACTTGTATCGGGTATCTCCCCTACTTTGCTTCTTCTACGAGCACCAGAGTTGGCTAGACTAACAATGTGACCCTGAGCCTTGGTTGTGCCTCGAGGGATGATCTCGGTGCATATCCTACATAACATCTTAAAAATCCCCGTCATCCTTATCAGCTAAGCAACAACCGTTATCTAGTCTCGATACTCTCGTTTCTTGGGTTGGGAACAGCCACAGATGCCAGCCGTATCCATGCCAACCGTATCTCTTGCAATGCAAATAGGCTAAATTTGTGCGCAGTCGTTGTTGCGCAGGCTTTGAGACCAGCACCGCCTCAAGACAAGGATATTCACGTGGAGGGGGCTATTGACCGAAAATACCCGAAAGCGTCCAAACGTGGGTGCATGTCGTAGAAACCCCTCGACTGGGCCCTGTACCCTACCCTCATTTTACTTCGTTGTGGTTTTCTCATTAATATTTGCTCCCACGTCACATAGAAGGCTATTCACGCAGTCCCGGGCTTGCATCGCTCGGTAGAGACCGCATATCTAGCATAAATGACACGTAAATAACACGAATACATCCGTCGTACAGTCAAGAGAAGGTCAAGCAGACAACCTGTACGATGATTAGTCTTCCTAGCATTCGCTTCCATCATGCTTTGATGTTTCTTCGAGGTCAGGTGGGTGCTGTAGTGGCTCGTCGTTGCGAGGAGTCTCTAGGCACATGTAAACCTTGACATCACGGGATAGAATGGGTGCGAAGACAATATATCATATGTTGCCACCTCCCGCAGCCAGAAAAACGAGAGATGCTGTCACGGGAGGTGCGATCCATGCCAAAAGATTGCCCGCCTCCCGTGTAGGCCCTTCTACCGAGTTGACGAGACGGACGAGTCCGACTTGAAACAAGAGACCCGCCCAAATCGTCAAAGCTTGGGGTAGAGATAAAAGAATTGAAAGTGGACGCAATCCGTGTTGAAAGCTCTCACTCCTTGAGAGATATGTGCTCTATAGTTTCGGAGAACTTAGCCTATGGCGTAGCTAGCTCCGCCGATGACCAGAATTGCTCACCACATCCATAGCGGTGCCCAGCTTAGCGTTAGAGTGCCGTTCGTGGAGATAGAGTGACGTGAGCAAAGCAATGCTTCCAAGGGAGATTGCCGCAACCATGCCGTTATTGAGGGATTTAGAAGACAGCAGGAAGGTCGCTAGGCTGCAGATGGGTGCAAAGTAAGTGCAATGCTAAAATTCCATACGGAACTCAGGGCGCACCATATGATTCCTCCGCTCTGCATGTGAGAGGAAAGGTTAGCTATGTCAAAGATGCGGCGGCAGCTTCCGGCGAGTGCAACTCACCACACTGGCCATTCGGAGACACATTCCACGGTAGTCATCCAAAAAGCGATCCCAATGCCGTATATAAACCAGCCTTCCGTTCCAGAGTTCCGAAAGTTGTAAGAACATTCCTTTCGGGATGTTGAAGGAGAGGTATTCGGCAATGCTTAGGACAACGCTGCTCTTTAGTTGTCCAGCAATAAATGCCTCAATTCCTTGTAGCCTATCGAGCCGAGGTCCTGGAAGACCATGTCGGTTCATATAACGAACACGAGATAAGGTTGACCATACGCGGGCTATAGGAGGACCGCCACGTCACGCATTAGTACTGGACTACGCGGTGCAGCTTCGTAGTGACGACCTCACCTATTGCGGCGGTTTGATATGAGCTGGGTCTTTGGCCTGAGCATGAAACAAGTGAATTAGGACAGCGAAGAGAAAACGAATCAAGTCTAACCTTTGAATTCACCAAACAGCCTCAGATAGCGCAAGCACTCGTCGGCGCTCCAAGGGCTAATAGACCCGTGGGAGGTTACATCATCTGAGTAGCATGTCAGCTTCTACCTGCGGCTGGCCAACATCGCAGGTCCCTCGCACCTATACCGCTATGAACCAGAAGTGCCGCTAGCTCCTCGACAGCTGACTCTGACACCGTTCGGTGGGCAGGATACGATTCTAGGTGGATCCAGTACTCCGTCTTCAAGGCTAATTCTGGATGAAAGTCGTTCGTGCTCGGGTGAGTCAGCCGCTTCATGATTCTTAAGGCGGGAAGGTCCTCACGCAGGTGATCGTTGGACTCATACGGCCCAACTCCCAATAGTTCCTGTTCGACATCGGCCGGGTGGAGCCAAAAGGGGACGCGTTTGTCGTGATCCACCATGTAGTAGTCAATGTCTACTGCATTCCCATCTGCTCCAACTGCTGAGAAGAAGGCTTCCGCGTCCTGAATATTGGCATTTTGAGCCCGTGCCAAGTCTTCAATAACATTCCTCGCATGACGGAAAATGGAGTCATAATCTGATTGATTAGCATCGTTCGATGACACTATCTTGAGCCTCTCCTGCCAGTAATATTTGTTTCCTTCCGGGTGCACGAATGTAATCCATTCAGATTCAAGTCCCGTGCTGGATCTGAAGTTTATGTAGGCAATGAGTCCGGTGTTCTCTAAACCAAAATGCCTCGGAGAGCAACTGACCGATGTGACTCTCTGACAAAGCTCAAAGCCGGAACAACACGCTCCAGCTGAATCGGAATCTGCCTAGATAAAATAGTTTATTCAGTAGAAACAATACAGATGCCATTAATATCCTCTTACCTTCCCAAGGGTCCGGAATACTTATCACTGCTGTGCGAAGGAAGAGTCGGGCGGAGACGAACCTTTGGAACTTTGTAGATCGAATGATAAGGGTCGGTTGGAATTATATGGATGGGACCGGTGGACTCACTGAAGGTGCTTGTGATTTGAGGCGAATTGGTTGAAATGGCCATTAGTAAAGGTAGTGGAGATAGCTTGGAGTTGCGAGGTGCGAAAGGGGTTTCATTCCTAGCCGGAAGAACCGCGATCTTTTTAAGTGGTTTGGCACAAGGAAGGCCGCGTCATCTCAACTTCCGCAGCTGAAACAAAGTTGAATGGAATGGCCGTAATTTCTATTATGTGATTTCTGTCGTTAAATGCCTCAAAGCGCAATTGGTTCCATGTGCTTCGGCTAACTTTGGTCACGTGAACGTTCCTTGCGGTGGGGCCGACGCTGATTTTAACCAATCGGTGCTGCACAAGATCCGGTTCCCGGGGCCGGAGTATAATACGTGGCTATACAAGAATTATGGTGGAAGTGGAGGTGGAAGAAAGCGTTCTAATACCGGTACCAGTGGAGTATGGCCGGTGGCCAACTTGAACACGCAACGTCCAGTTTCGTGCACGGTATTTTCTCAGTCAGCAATCTCCACCGCCACCGTTCTTCATCCGTCAGGAAATGATGAATCTACTCATACAACTAGTTTGGTTTATTCGACTGGGTTGGTGCTTACTCGCATCAACAAAATTCTTTGCACTCGCTTGACGTGCGGCGGCCACGAGCCGCAAGCCTCCGTTCAACTATAGCCACCAAGAACGACCCTCCTCTATCGCCTGTTAAACAGCCCGGCGACCCTCAATCTAGAATGGAAAGTAAATCGGTGGCTTTCTGGCTGTATCTAGGAGGGAGACTAAGACGACACCTTCGGCGACTTGACGGATATGGCAAGCGTGGCCGTTACTCTGGCGCCGACCTTGTGTGCTCCAGCGCTTCGGTGCCGGGATACGGCATTTCCATTCTATTGTGATCGCCGAATTCAATTTCGAGGTCTCGCGCGGAGCGGAGAGAGAAATACTCAAAGGCGTTTATATCATTCCCAACCGTGAGAAGCTACACGGCATATGAAAAAAGCCGGGACCTCCTCGGTGACTGCCACACTCGCCGGACGTCGATGCACTTGGAAGACTTGTTCTGCGACTATCGAATCGTACGTTCTCACCTAACACGAGACCGTAGTCATGGAATACGGATAAGCTCATAAGACGAGCCCTCCCATGGAGCGGGCGAATCAATCGCTCGTCGTGTTTAGCATGCAGGGTGCGACAGCACTGCTCGCGAAAGACCCTCGTTTGCGTCTTTGAGACATAGTAAGCATGCTCAAAGTTATAAATCTAGTAGAAATAATGAATTCGAAAACGAAAGAGAACTCAATACCCCTTGGGTTTTGGCGCATAATACCTGTGAGGAACCGGCGTCGGGGATCGATTTCATCCCACGGACCAAGGTGCTCGGATTTGACCGAGGGCAGCTAATGAGTGCCTCCTAGGCAGGAAAGGAGACTAGACCGCCGATGAGCCCCATAGGCGTGGTACATTGCCAGACCCAGGAAGGGAGGGGGACCGTGAACACCGCATGCATAGGAGTTACGCCGGATCGTCTTGTAGGTGAGAGGCTACTAAGTACAAGGCGCCTACGCCTGCAGGCCCTCATGAAGTGTGTAGGCAATGGATAACAATAGCAATCCATGGTCGATGTTTCATTATTCATAAATTGTTAGAGCTCTGAAATCTAGACTGAGCATCCGCTGAGGGCGATGAGATTAACAGACGAACCGCCCACAATGTCTGAGCGGGTCTCAGTCTCTCCAAAAAGCGTACCCAAAGTATGAGAGCTGATACGAGAAGACCGGCACATGTGAATGAAGTCGAAGCGAGAAGATAAACGAAGGGAGTTCCGCAAACGCGCTGCCCGTATCAAGGTTACTTCCAACTCGCTGTACAATGCAGTGAAAATGACATGATCTGTGCTCAGCTAAGAAGTTATAGGGCCTCCAAATGAGATAACGCGGCACGAGTCGACCGACTTGTGCTAGAAGGTATGTGTGGCGGGCCAGCTCGAAACCTCCATCCCGAGCGCTGACATTCGAGGAACGGCTGCCATTGCCAGTGCGGTTGGTATCCAAACCGTTCCAAAGTCCCATCCGCTTGAAGATTGTGGTCTTGGATACCCCGATACACCCTGCTTCACGAGGAGCCATGACAACACTTATGCGGTCCATTGTGTCATCAACATTGGCAACCGGTCCAGTCTCAGGTGCGCCAGACAGTGTCTGTTGATGCGACAAGCTCTGCAAATGCTAGCTCAGATGCGAGCGGTAATAGGCCGCATTGGCAGCGGAAGACCAAGCTGACGCATCTGGCACAGATGTTCCCATAGCCTCTATTTTCAGTCAACAGGAAAAGGCACTCCCAGCACTATTGTCGCACCGGTTTCCACACATTTTTCTCACCCTACGCTTGGCATGCTTTGAATTTTGTGTCGATTCTTGATATACATCTTGTTCTTCTTGTCGTTCCCTATTTCCCTAATCTCTTCTGTGTCCTCGACTTTTCGCCCTGTTCTGGTCTGTGTCCGTGTCGCCATCCAAACTCTATTTTCCCGCGCCTTGCCCCCATCTGTCGCCGACCTGTGATTTGTCGCTTTGGCCTCTTCGCTCTTCTTCGCTCTTTTGCCCTCCAGTCTTTTCGCCCTCTTTACCTCTTTCCCCGCTTTGCGCAGTTTAAACTTAACTGCGGCGCCTGTCCTTTCTCTCTCCTTTTGTAAGTCACTCCGTATTTCCTTCTCGAGCGCATCTTTGACGGTCCATGTCCGCTCTCTAGTTTACCCAGGTCTCTTTTCTCGTATACACTTATACTTCCTTCATCCTCCGCATTAGTCTTTCTTCCACTTCTTTGGGCCCTTTTCTCTCATCTGACACCTTCGCAAGATCCGTTCCTCCTGCTCTCATAGCCTTTAGATTATACAGATATGACTCAATACATCATAATCACTGATCAAAAGGGCTTCTCAAGAAAGAAAATAGAACTATTTTTTGGCTATGGGACTGGCCTAGAGGGGGCCTTATCGATTCGGGATACCTGTCCCGCAGAAGCCTGAGAACCCAATGGATTCGACTCCTGGCGTCGTCACGTCAAGTTCGCCTACTCAGCTCATCAAAAGCATTTCTGAAATGACATTTGATTAGTTTTTATATAGATAAGGCTCACAATAAATTCACAATGACTAACCTAGACGCCCGCAGGAGCGTGTCGCTATCATCGTCGTCGTTGGTCGGTGCGTCGGGGTCCGGGTCTCGGAGACCCAACGCAGCAAGAGCGAAAGAGAGACCCCGGAGCAGTCAGTTCATCTGATGGCAAAGTCGAAATTTGGTCCGGCTAAGAGGTTCTATTATGAAGGTACCACTCACCGACACAATTCTGACGGAGCACAGAGCGGTAGTGGATCCCTTTCGGTCTCGAGGTCATAAGCAGGTTCTGAGAGGGGTAAATCCGACGTGAGCTCAGAAATCAGGCTCTAGAACCGTATCTAGGCATAAGGTGAGCTCTCAGACACGCTAGACGCGTCAAGGCGGGTTGGCGTACGGAGGTGACGCATCGATTCAACTGAAGAACCACTTTCTGCACCTCGGTGGGACTATCCAGATCATCAGCTGAGAGAATGGCCCTGGACGAGGTAATACTCGACAATCGAGCCGGAAGCAAATCACAAGGCTTGCTTCATGCTTAAATGCTTGTACCGGGATGATGGTAATAAACGCTACCTTAAGCTTATGGGTGCGGATATTCGACCCAGTCGTTTGGTAATGCCCGGTCCGGAAAGTTACATGTCCCTATACGTAGCACCGGTTATCCTAGGCGGATTGGTCGTCGAGCACGACCTTTATAAATGCGTCCGAACTTTTTCTGTAAGGTTTGTTTGGACCGACGCGCTACCCGTTACGAGGTAAATCCGACTCGGGATTAGCGACGTCGAACGGTGACTTACCGTTCCAGAGATGCCCCGCCCTTACCGTTCCAAACACGCCCCGTCCTTGAGGCCAGAGCTTGGCAGGGTAGGGAATTTCTTTTTGCCAGTACTACGCGACGAACGCGAAGATGAGGGTGAGCTCTCCGGTGTTGGGATCAGTCGACATCCGGGACCTTGACGAAATGCACATCGGGCAACCCCGTCAATACACTTGGCAACCCCGTCAGTACACTTTTGTCATCTTTCATTGGCAATGGTCCATCCAAGTTGAGGCCTTACAAAACTCCATATTAAAAGACCCAGAATTTGTACGCCGTGGGCACGTGTTATGAGTTGAATAACGGACTGTGATGGCTGCCCTCTTTATTCGATTCCATCAGCCTATTTATTGCCCCTCCCCCTCCCCCTTCCCTCGCACTTCTCCATCCGTGAAACTGCCACTGAATCTCTGCCTCCATCGAATTACTTCTTCCACGCACGACCATGCAGCCCATCTTCGCGGCCAAACCCACGGCACCAGATCCCCTCATTGCTCCACAGGCGCATGGGCCGAACAAGTACTTTGCGGCGGAAATTTCGTCTATATGTGACAGTGTCCAGGCTTTCCAGAGATATATCCTGTTGCTTCTTGACAGCAGGCCAATTCGAAACTATCTTCACATGGCAAAGATCGTCCACGAAAGGCTCAAGCGGAGCAAGGAAGACGCCGAAGTGAACGAGACTAAGACCCCAAATGGCAGCCACAAAGGGCGAAATTAGTTGAAGTAGGCTTCGTTCCATCGATACACCTGTCGACTGGTTCTAGGTGCGTATTGCGCGCTCGACTCCCTGGGTCAGATTCTGACGCGTTCGAATATCTCTACGGTTCGCCCAAAGTGACCGACCTGCACAAAGGACCAACAAAAGATGAAGCTAGAATCACAAGTCTTTGCGTCTCTCCGTACGATATGCGTGTATCTGGAAGAGAATCGATATAAGCAACCGAAATCATGTTAAAGGGCGTGAGGATCACCCCGCCCTACTGTTCGCTCATGCATGTCGAGCTGCGTTCTTGTGTTGCCACCATTGAGCCCAGCGGCAGTCTGCGCTGTGTTCTCGGTTAACAAGCTTAACAGGAGAGAGAATGAGTAAAGTTCGTAATCGCGCGGTTCGTAAATCAAACCGCTTGTTCGTGGCTACCAAAATCGCAGTCTCAGGCAAAACGGCCAAGTCCACACCCTAAGCTCATTAGGCAAGTACTCATATAAAACGGACGATTATCATACATCCATGAACTTCTCTAAAGATACAAATCGACGTGAAAGTATTGATAGCAAAAGACTACGAGATGAATCCTTGAGAAATGGAGAAAGGGTGGGCTGACAGAACGGCGAGGGTGGACCGACGAGGACGCGCATATCAAAAGTTATGGGCCAAGTGTGAATCTACACTCGCACCCCAATAGAGACCTTGGCGCTCTTTGAGGTCTAGCAAATAATACCCGTGATGAACCAGCGTCGAGATCGTTCTCATCCCACCGACCTAGAAAGTCCAGAATTCGGTCTGAGGCCAGCTGGTAGGCGTCTCTATGGCTAGAGACGAGACTAGACCGCTGATAAACCAAAGGCGTGGTACATGGACACACTTAGGAAAAGAGGGATGATTGTGGAAGCCGCAATGTATAGGAGTTGCGTTCGATCGTCTTGTAGCTGAGAAGTAACGTGGTAGAGGGCGCCTCCCCCGGACGTTAATGCTGCCCACGCCAGCAATGTTTCAGGAAGCGCATAGGCGATGGATAATGGCCGCAAGCCGTGGTCGAAACTTTCCAACATTGAGATATAAGAGCTCTGAAACCGAGAATAAGCGTGGGCTGAAGGCCATCGGGATGATCATGACAGATCGACCACTTACAAGATCTGAAGCGGTTTTCAATCGCTCTGCCGAATGTACCCGAAGCATTAGAGCCGACACAAGAAGGGTGGAGCAGGTGAATGAAGTCGAAGATAGAAGATGAACGAAGGGAGTTCCGCAGACACATTGAACTGCGTTCATGCTACCCAGTATTTGTCAAACAAGTAAATCGCCGACAGAAATGGTTGTGCTCACCCAAGAAGGTACAGGGCCTGCGAGTAGGTTACCGCGACATTAGTAAGACAGTCGATACCACAGCACAGATCGCGTGGAAGTACGCACACCGAGTATGGCCCACCTCCAAGATGAGCGTCGTCGTTCGAGGAACGGCTGCCAATGCCTCTGGTAAATGATGCGACCGTTCCAAAGTTCGGTCAGCTGAACGAATGTTGTTTTAGACATCCCGAGACAGAGTGCCTCTCCAAGGGCCACGACAAAGCTTCGGCGAGTCTGTTGACCTAAATACGAATCGAGGCCCTGTAACCGGTCCACTCTTGGGTGCGGAAGACCGTGTCTGTTGAAGCGACGGCTCCGACAAATGCTGGCCCAAAGACGAGCTGTAATGGAATGGATTTGAAAGGTCGAACCTAGCAGAGGCAATAGGCCTAGGTACAGCCGTGCTTACCTATCCAACTTCGCCGATAGCTCTCAGCAGATTCGTCATCTCCTAGAGTTAGTCATAAGAATGTAAGCTCAACGGGACATGACGGAAAAAGGTCATTTCACCGTGGAATCGTTCCAACAACTTCAAGAACCGTAGACATTCCTCCGCGCTATACGGAAAAACGGACCCGGGAGCGGTCATATCATCTGGTGGAAAGTCCACGCTAGTTCAGGGTGCGATGACCTGCCAAAGAAGTACCACTCACCGACGCAACCATAGCGGAGAACGGCAGTCAGTTCTCTTTCAGCCTTCAGGTCATATGTGGTTTGGTGACAGGGGTAAAATTCGGCATGTGTCCAGAACTCCGGTTCCAGGCTTAAACCTGGGAAGGATAAAGCGAGATATCAGACAAGTTCAACGCGGCGAAACGTGTCGGCATACGAAGATGACGCATTGATTCGAAGGGTTCCACCGAGGAATCATTTCCCACAAGATCAGTGGGAATATTGACATTTTCAACCCAGAAAATGGACTTGGAGCTGTAGTCGACAAGGTAATACTCCACAACCCCATCTGAAATGAGTCTCAAGGCATCAGGTATGTTCAAATATACCTCGAAGTCGTCGAGCTTCGCGGCTTCAGGTAGCCGGCTCCGGATGCTTTCGACGGCATCGTTCAGTACAGCGCTGACTCCAACCCGTCGGGGATCGGTATCAGAAACAATGCGCGCCTCGGGATGGTAATAGTAGACATTCCCTTCTGGGTGCAAATGTTCGATCCAGTCCTTTGGTAATGGCACCCCCTCCGAAAGGCTGGTTGTTCCCTACATGTCAGCACTAGTTATCCTAAGCGGAGTTCGAATGAGCACAACCTCGAAAACCGTGTCAGAGCTGGTATTGTGGTTTTTGTTTGGACCGACGCGCTACCAATTCCCGGGTGAAGTCAGCTCGGGATTGGCGAGAAGTCAAACGTTTCCTGACCGTCCCAAAGATCCCCCGTACTTGAAGTTGAAACTTGGTAGGGTAGGGACAGTTTTTTTAGCCGGTACTGCATGAAGAGAGTAGGTATGAAGACAAGCTCTCGAATGTTGAGATGACGTACCGATCTCTGCGACCTCCATGAAAGGGTTCTACGAGATTAGGCTGGGGAGGGGGAGATGAGGAGGGAATTGGTAGCCACCTCGTGATGCTAAACCCTTGTTTTAACAGATCGGTGACTCGAGAAGGGCCGCGATACCCCCCATTTCACCGAGACTGGGAGAAGAAGCCAGTCACTCAGGGAATGCACTCAGGCGTAGGGACGAAGGCAAAGAGAATCAGATAAGGCTGAATAGAAAGTGATACATAGTTCTAAAGTGTGTAAATTCAAGTGCACTTGTCGCAGGGCATATTGAACCTGAAGGGCGTGACCCTCAACCTTCACTATATCCGTTGCAATTGGGCCTTTTTGGTGTCATGGTTCGATTTTAGGGCTTCTAGATGACTTGAGAAGCCTTTGGTTTCGCTCAGTCGACACTGAGACGTGTGAAGAGCGTGATATAGAAGCTCAGCGGTTGTCCTCAAACCGAAAGGACGTTGGTCACCCTGGGCCTACCCGCACTGGAGACAGCTCACGAGGCTGTCACGGGTCGAGGTTGATAGGGAGATATAAAGCTTGGGGCTCAACGTGGGTGCCACCCTCGAGCTTGCCGGGACGCTTCCTCATCTGTATGGCTCTGCGGTGCGGGACCAAGTTCGCCATGCACCCTCAGCACATGTTCTATCACATCAACTCATAGAATAAGTCTTGTCAAAGATACACGGCGAATACATGGTTCGCCACCAGTGCTCCAGAAGTCGTCGGTTGACCCGCGGCTTACCTTCGCCAATGGACAAAGCGCAGAGAAACTACCCCAAATGACAGCCTAACCACATGCGCCACGTTCATCTTCAAAGAGAAAATTTGAAATGGCCTTCAGAACGAGATATGGCGAGTATGCACAAACGTGCCTGGGGCCTCTGTAGCCAGGCAACAAGTTGCCTGAGGACTGGCACTCAAACGCTCACATACTCGAGTGCACGACCCCATTTTGTGGGTAGGGTGTGTTATAGATAGGCAAGAACTTTACCCCAGCTTAGGTGGCTAGTCGCAAGGCCGGACGGTGCCGGCCGCAAATGGAGCGGTTGATCCTGACTAGAGGTGCAAGTTTATATGGTCATACTTGGGTTACCGCAAGAGATAATACCCGTATTAGACGATTGTCTGAGCCACATATTGATCCGAGTACGGTACAAGAACATTAGCCAATTTATAGCTAATCTATTGGGGCAGGGTGTGGAGCGCGCCCGGCATTTGTAGGCCAGTCTTGGCACCACGCGGGTCGCAACACTTTCAACATCACCTGCAAAGAGCGGCGAGCGAAAATAGGAGAAAGGCTCTAGATCAAAGCGCTCCCGAATTTGCTGCGAGGGAGACCGAGTTGCGGTGGGAATGAAAGGCTACCGTGAGCGGCCGCGGCTCGGAAGGATTGCTTATTCGGCTAATAAACAGAGTGGGAAACCCCTGGACTTGACGTAGAGCGCTGTAGAAGTTCAATCCTGCTGTTTTCTGCTGCCAATGTGTGCCCTTGACAACGGAGATTAGAGGTGAGGACTGGCGTGCATCGAGGAAGGTACCCTGCGCTCTGCTCGTTCGCTTTCCGATCCGGCCCTCCTTTGCTTTCTCCGTCCCGGGCCGCAAATGGTCAATATAATCGAGATACTGTATGCTTATTTCTCCATGGTGCGCGGGATGAGTCAATGGAACTTCTCTGATGGCGAGTCGGACGATAATCGGTCTCACCAGCGCTGACGAATGGCGAGCCAGGCCTGGCGCCGCGGTTCTCGCGGTGCCGGATGCTTAAACGTAAACAATATATCTTATTCGAAGTGGTCTCAAAGCTGAAACACTGCATCGAAGTTTTACTGCTGCAGCTCCGTTTACCCGTGTCCAAACACGCCTTGGCCAGGGGCAGCCCCCTCCCAGACACCAACCATATGTTCATCCTCCGGGAATTACTGACTCTCCGCTTTTGCCTAATCAATAATCCAAAATCATTTTGCCCCACTGGGCGTTCCTGTCCACAGGCTTCTGCGAGGCCTGTCGTAGTTTCGGTTGGGCGTTGGGCGCAAAGTGTCGAATCGTAAGTCCTAAGTCCTCGAGATGAGACCAGCGAGCACCCGCACAGCACCAAAGTTCTCGGTCCGTCCACCCTACGTCTTGATGCAAAGTCTTCTTTCCTGGACTGTCCATTGCCTTCCTGGTGCACCAATAGCCTCCCTGCATCATTCCAACCTCATGGGCCCCAGCTCGAAAACACCCAATCCCTCGCACATTTCTGCCGACCCCGTTTCATAGACCTTGACGTGCACAGCCCTGCCTCTAGGCTCGGCGTTACGGCTCCGGTAAACACGTGATCCCGGTCCATCCGGCATTCACAGCGGCGGAGATACAGTGCTGTTGCACAAGAGCGCTGGCCTGCGGCATGGCCCGCTACGAATTGTTTTGGTAAGCTTGCCGGGCCGAGCTTGAGCAAAGCGCGAATGCGAGCCTGCAACAAGCTTCGTAGATGGAGCTCAGCTTAAGCGTTTGGGCTGACCCAAAGCAGGTGTCGAGCCCGAAGCCATCGGGGTTATGTTTTACGGACAAAGCAAGCGCGACGGGTTGTGCGGTTCCATACGTGCGGAGGGCACTTGGTCATTTATGTCCGTGTGGGTCAACCCTAGAAAGGACAGTCCCAAAGCGTGGTCAGATCGTCCACTTTTGTTTTCAAAACATTTTCAACATCACCATTTACATCACACAACTTAGTAGAATCCTGATGGTTTCGTAATTTTGTCTTTCGTATTCGAGTGGAGCGAGTCATGTGACAGGGTAAAACGTGACACATGACCACCCTTTGTGGTTGGAGAAATGTTTCCCCCCCCCCCCCCCGAGAATCACGTCACCCGGCCCCAAATGCCTCATGAGATAGGATGGCGCCCTGAACACTCCCGAGTCGGATTGTCCTTGAGCTGCTTTAGGATGGTGGGTTCGAAGGCGAAAAGAGTTATCCCCGCTATCCCCGAGTTTGCCTCGGCATCATGTGCGCGAAGCTAGGCGGAAAAATGGGTGTTACGGTAGCAATATCGATAACGCCGCCTGCGCGGTAATCCCACAGCCTGCAGACGGCTCGACATTTTCTCTTTTTGGGCTTGCCTTTTTCGATCCCTCTGGGGCGAAGCACCACTTCCCGATGACCTTGGGGCCATTTACAACCGGCGGGGTAACCGCTGATCAGACCCCTGGGAGCATTCCATTGAAGGATAACTTCACCGGGAACTTCACCGGGAACTGATACCACCTGGCGGGCAAGTAAAACACCGTCGGTTGGGTGACTCTCGCCTCGAGACCCGGGTAGGGACCTTTTCGGCATGAGAGGGTGGGGAATGAGCGGGCGAAAATAATACCTAGCCGTCGCGGTGATCTCTGATACGAAAGTGGGCCTGAAGATTTACTGAATATTTCAGCAGGTCGAGTGGGTGTCGTCAGAGCTGGTTGGGACAGGTTAGACAGTTGGCCAGGGAAATGCAAGAGAAACGGGAGTACGAGGCTGATCTCACGTCGAGGGCAGTGAAATCTAATGTAGGCACAGCTAGATACACCGGTCGATCGTCACTGGTGGCCGATGACCGGTTCGAATGCCGTCGCCCAGCACCCGGCATCGGTCCCGCTCAATTATCGACCTTGTATTTAAGCCCCACTATTTCACTGAAAGAGGCCTTGAGAGTCTTTAGGTTGATGAGAGAGCCCTGCGAGAAGGTTGCATCACAGATATTGCAAGGGAATGTAGTCGATTACTGCCTGGAGCCCTTGAGTGCTGAGTAGATTTTCGCTTCCGTGCTTGCATTAGCTGCCCATGCAGACTAATTGTCCTATGTATCTCGTATTGCCTTTATGTAACATGTCAGCTCAGTCTTGATGCTTTTTGGTGTTGCCCTCTTCGACTTTAGGCGGCTGGGGTACTACCGATGGGAGGGCGTGACCCGCTGTCCCCCACCACGATTGCAACTCAGTTTACTTAAGTATTTCATGACAACGGAGAAATTTTCTCGGACTAAAAGATTTTGGAGATATAAAATTATGCGTTGAATATAACGATTTGGCTTGGTGTCTCGCTTTCGAGAGTTCATGGATAGGCGGGACGAGGGGGATCGATCAAACCAAACCCACTTTGACCCGTTCCGCGGCGACCGAAATAATCTAACAAACCACCTCCCATCACCTATCCATATGCCTGAAGCAGTAGGTTGCGGGTGTAATTCCGCAAGGCAGCGGCTCTTTAAACACGATCTCCCGCAGACCAGAAGGGGTTTGATGCAATAGATAGGGCAATTTGATCACAGAAGGCCGAAAGTGCTATTCAACCCTTGGATTTGCTCACATAACTAGTACTTACTTGGGGGGATGCTCCCTGCATGCTGCTTGCGAAGAATTGTGCCTACCTCATGAGGTGTTCACCTGTCCGGCATTCTTCATACGGATTGCAAGCTTTAGCTGGGAATTACACCACGCTTTTTAAATCACTTTGCGCAATAATCTATCATTGCACTTACTTAATAGTCCTTGAAAGCGTGCTTAAGGCGGGCTCTGAGAGGGGTTGGTGGTGACCCGCAGGTCCCATGTGGTTGAGCGTCAAGCGGTCGTTGCAGAGAAAAAGCTAGCTAGGACGTCAAAATTGGGGAGATTGATACCATAAAAGAAGTCTGTGCTGCTTAGGAACGAAACAGAAACGTTGATAAGAGGCTCTAGGCGCAGGAGATCGCGACGGCGCCCGGGAGGAACCTTTGTCTGACTGACCTGACTGACCTCAGGATCTGATCTAACCTTTGGGCTATAGCCTAGAAATCCGGGCTAGATGCTATCTCAAATAACGGGTTAGTCTCAACAATGTCCCCAAAGAAGGCACATTTCATGACCACACGTCCGAGTATTGCAACTGAATCTCAACTGCTCGGTACAGTATGCAACACTACAGGATAGTGTTATTTGAGCAAACCGTTCGATTGCTTCAAGGTTTTGGAGGGAAATTCCTGATTACTACAATGGAACCAGCCTATCTGGGCATCAAAACCGTCTCGACCTTCTGGCGATCTTTCAAAGAGCCGCTGACTTGAGTATTTGCACCCGCAAGCTGCTGCTCCAAGCATATGAATAACTTATTTAATGTGATCCGTCAACAGCTTGCTCCGGAATAGCCTGTTCCTAGCTGAAAGGTGGCATGGATGGAAGATGCCCGCAAACTGGCACGCTCCCTCGCGCGCATATTTATAGGCTACTAAATCTCTGATGCTGTCCTGCATCTCTTAAACCCCTCGCCATACTGTATCCTCGGTCGGACCTTTTCTTTCTTTCCTTGGTGATTTTACTTCTCTCTTGCACATGAACACGTCTGAAGACCTGCGACGACAAGACCCTCTTTCGATCCCTGGTATCAGAGATCGCGTATTTTGCAAAGAAAATGGTGTGAAGGAGATGATCTGGTTTATTGCGTGAGTCGTATTATCGGAAGTATAGTTAATACCGACGCTTTCATGGCTGAGCACGACCATCTCTAACTATGAGAAATAGAGGTGCTCTAAGACAGGCGTCACCACAACCTCTGACAGTCAAACAGATTCGGTCATCCATCGATGAACACCAGCCCTGGAGAATAGACGAACGCCGGGGAGCAAACAAGAGACTCTCCGCTGAGGTGATTACCGAGTTCGTCCTGCTGATCTTCAATGCGCCGGGTTGAAACTCCTCCGACCAGCGCAATATCCGATGGATTTTGTCATGCTCCCCTGCCTTTGAATGCGTCACCGGATCTCCTGGCTACTGGCGCATGAATGGAAACGCCCTTGTGCGTACACCTGACACGCTATCTCCTCTCCCAGTCACACCGATGTCAACGATGACAGAGGAGGAGAAGCAAGCATGTTTGTGAGACTTCTTTCCTGAGATCTCTGGGTCAATGAGCTAATCGTCAAGAAAGGGCTTGGTCATACGACTTGTTCGCTCCATTCTAGTGTTTATAACAACCTGCCACGATCAAATCTGCTTTCGAACGGGTACGCTGAGAAGGTCCATACTGTCGTGTATCTCGTCGTAATAGACCATAGTATTGAAAATCACCGTTCTAAAGCTTCTATGCGACATCTGAAGCATTATTGATGTATGGTGCACTCATGTTCTGTGATCTTGCGGACTTTCCCACTGGGGCAAATTCCTAAAGAAAAGCGAGGCGGACAAACTTCCTTCATGCGATCAGGTGGTAGACATCCCCTTCGATCCATCAACTCAAGCGCCACATTAGTTCACGCTCGTGGCAAATTATGCAGCAGCCCTTTCCACCAGCCTTCTTACAGCTTTCAGAAAGACTCGGTCCGGATAGCGACCGTAAGCACGGATGAGCTTGGAAGGGTAAGCTTTTGTACATATCATACAAAGCACATGGCATCTCGCCTGGGAAATCTAGATATCGTAGAGGGAACAGACAGTCAGGCTACGAAAGATCTTGCCCAAGCCTCCAGACAACACCTGCCCGGCATTCGCTCTGAGCATGCGGGCATGCGGGCACTGCCAGCCCGGAAAGACTGCTAGAAGGTTGCTGGGCCGTACGCGCGATATGCCGCGAAAGCCATGAGTAAGGGAACTGTGGCAACTGCGGTCGTGATATATAGCAGCCCTTCTGGCCCGCCATGGAGTTCCGAAGCAATGTGATTGACGGAATTCCCTGCGAATACGAGGGTCCCGTACCCTAACAATGCTTTGGGGAGTGTAAACGTGATCGACAACGGTCGCAACCCGTGATCGAGGTTTTCCGTCACGAAGATATATGAGCTCTAAATTTTTCATCAGCTGAAGTGGTGCTTTCGAGAACACCGCTGAGCACTCACAATATCTGAAGCAGTTTTCAACCGCTCTGCAGAGTGTGCGCGAAGCATGAGCACCGATAGAATGATGGCGGAACTGGTAAACGAAACCGAGGAGACAAGAAGGATGAACGAAGTCTCGTAGACACCCTGGCATGCATTCATCCTACCAGGGCCTGTCAGCTTCCGTAAGGCAAGCAAGCACGGGACCCTTACATGAGAAGATAGAGCCCCTGTAATTAGACAACATTGAGTTAGCGAGAATCAAAACGATGAAATAAAACACGTGCTCCAAATGCGGTCCATCTCCACTCCGATCTTTGTCGCTCCAAAAAAGGTTGCCAATGCCTTTGGTAGACGATACGACCATTCCAGAGCTCCGTCAGCTGAGTGAACGTCCTCTTCGACATGCCGAGACAGAGTACATCTCCTAGGATCATGGCAACACTTTTGTGGGTCTGTTCCCTGAGGTAGAAGTCGAGGCCCTGCAATCGGTCTACTCTAGGATGTGGAAGGCCATGCCTATTGATGAGGCGACTCCTGCAGATGCTCGCCCACAGGCGGGCTAGGACGGGAAAGTGAATCATCAAGCCCAGAGTAAACCCAACAACATTCTAAGCGCTTACCTATCCAGCTTCGTCGGTAGCTTTCGGTTGACCCATCGTCTCCTTCATTTGTTGCCAAATGATGTAAGACTTACAACGTACATAGGGAAGAATAAAGACTTTATTACCGTGAAACCTCTCCAACAAGGTCAAAAATCGTAAACACTCGTCTGCGCTATACGGGAAGACAGAACCAGGAGCGGTCATGTCATCTCGCGACAAGACAACGTTAGTTTAGTCAGAGAAGAAATCCTCAACACATGGCGCTCACCGACGCAGCCGTGTCGGAAAATGGCAGTCAATTCCCTTTCAGCCTTGTGATCGTATGTCGGCTGATGGCAGGGATAATACTCCACGTGCATCCAAAATTCGGGTTCCAATGCTAAGCCTAGAGGCAAAGAAAGAAGTCAGGCATCATTTACCGAGGATAAGGCTCTTTGACTTACGTAGGTGATCTGTTGATTCAAATTGATCAAGGACCGAAGCCGGGCCTGAGAGGTCGGTTGAAATATCCACGTCCTCAACCCAAAAGATGGATCTCTGATCGTAGTCAACCATATAGTATTCAACGGCACCCTTTTCTAATGCCGAACCGTCGGGGATGCCAAGATATACCTCGAAGGTGTCTGGCTTTGATTCGGAGGTGGACAATCGATGGTGAATCTGTTCGAGCGCATTGTTGAAATCGGCAGTTACTTCATCTCGTCGCGGGTCGGTGTTGGTCACGGTCCCAACTCGAGCACTGTAGTAATACGTGTTGCCTTCGGGATGGACGCACTTGACCCAGTCTTGAGGGAACGGAGCTCCGCCATGGCTGCGTGTCGTTAGTTTCGTCATAGTTAGGCAACACTGCGAGCTGGGTTCGAAATTCTCACTCCACCTTGAGAAACGTGTTAGAGTGGGTATTTTAGTCTGAGTTCTCACAGGAGGACTGCTGGATCGATTCGAGTTAGCCTCGACGGGGAATCATTAGCTGGGAGTGTTTCATACCGCTCCAGTGGGAATTCGTACTTCCGGTATAGGGCCGGAACAGTTGGGATGAGCTTGATTACGGCTAGATTTGTAAATATACGGAGCGTAAGATGGGGCTGTGTATCTATACGGGGAGGGACGACTCATGTACGCGACGATGTTGTTTTCATTGCTGGAGACCTGGGTGGTCTTGGATAGGGGTTTGATTTGTTGAAGACCACTCGCATTTTCGCCAACGGTTTTAAGTAGTATTGAGCTTTCGTACCTCGTAAACCCCAGACAGAAAACCGCTAACGTGATGGGTGATAGACGCAAGAGGCCCAGATCCAAGGGATTATTCTCCGGTCTACGTACTGATTAACATGTCTCAATAAATGATCGATAAAAGGAGGGGGGCCAAGTTCTTCCGTTTCTAGAAAACGATAGCGCTTATCCGTTCAAAGCGGACCGCCTGGCAGAGGCTGATGAGCGTCCAGTGGGTGTTTATGAACCATCGATTGAACTTATATTCCTTAGAATACTCTGGTCGATCGCCTCCGGTATTTATACTCCTGTGGAAGTCCTTCATACGGCACAGAGGAGGTCAGACATCGAAAAATGGCCTTGCGAAAACCTTCGTAAGGCGTTGCTACGGCCTTAAACTCCTTTCATCTTCACAAATGTACCTTAACGAGCCGCGGAGAGATGAACTTCGATTCTTCCGGCTTTGCGCGTCTCGCCTATCGGATCCCAATTCCATCACATGCGTAGCACGCCCCCTTTAGACCCGTCGGGTAAGACGCCTCCTGCACCAACACCAATCGGAAAGGTGGAGGAAGTGTATAGGTTTACGTGCTTTTATCGATTATAGCACCTTCTCGACTGTTGTGTGTGTAATAAACTGCGGTAGGGCAAGCGTCAGGCTCCCATTGATGGATCGCTCCTCCCGTGAGGCATACGTAAAATGCATGGCAGATCAACCCGCTGCACCTAGAGTACTCTCTCTCTCCCTCCCTCTCTGTCTCCTTGAACTACAGGAGGGGTTTAAAGAGGACGTTATCCTTGAGGAAAATAGCGTGTGATATTGACCTCCCCGTTCTCGAACCGCGACCATCAGAAAGGATCGGTAATAGATATTTACCGGGCGGAGAAAAGCTCTCTCTGGAACTCCTCGGCGCCATTGAGTACCAGGGAATTGTCACTGATGATCCCGCCCACCACAATGGGAGCCGGCTTTCAAGAGGCTTCCACCCAGTCTCTACACAATGACGCCCAGAGCTTGAGTCGCTAGCAAACGACAAGAGGCCCAATCTTCTGGAGATGGAAACCCGGGGTGCCCAGCGTGAAGCTATGGCGCATAGCTTGGGATCTCTCCAGGATGACTTATTCTGAGCTGGTTGCGCAACTGCTGGACTACTGAGCATCAAATGCAAAAGAGTACCATTCTAGGTCCTCAAATTTTGTTTGATAGGATTAAAACACGGCAACAACCAGTATCCAGTTGATTCACCATATAGCGGAGTTCAGGCTACCCGGGCCGTCCAGAGTTGAAGTAAAAAAAGGAGCATTGCGCTTGAGCGATATGTTAGACCTTTCAGCCGAGACCTGATTCCTGATTGCAACGAAGCATAGCAACCGTGGTCGAGTAAATTTGGGGTATTGCTGTCTGTGAGAATGCGAGCGTTTCGAGTGTGAGCCAGCATTCGTATTGAGCAACAAGCTCCAAGCTCGGATTGAGAACGCTTGAAAGTTGGGAATGCGTAGATTAAAAGCCGAAGTTGGTCACCGAATTTTGCTGCATGAAGATGAGTGGGAGCTGCATGATTTGCTAGGCTAGGAGAACGGAGGGCATAAAGACCGAATGTCCGTCTACTATCCCATTTGCCTGGCCTTGACTGCACAACATTCACCACTCGCTTTCCACAAGTTTATATTTCATTTTTTTCGCCACGTATCTATTTCCATCCAAGCTAACGCCGTCTAGTCGCCTCCGCCATCCCTCCATTCTCCGAGTCAACGTCGGTCCGGATAGAGACATCATCCCTAGAGACGCACCTTAACAGGTAACGCCAGTCCGCAGAGCATTCCGACCAAGCCGGTCCGAGCTCTTAAATCACCTCACTTCTGGACAAGCTACCTTTCTGACGCACAGTTGGTTGCGAGGCCGCGCGCCACATAGCATGGTGCCGTTCAGTCGAGGGGGGATTACTGATTGGCCTTTCACATCTTCCATTACCTTTAAGCATCAATGTACGCGAAATTCCGAACCCTGAGCCCGAAACAGTTGGATGGTGGTGATTCCTGTTTTGGCAGCTGCACCGGTGGGTATGCCTCATCCCTGCCGCCTTGCATCGGGATGGTGTTTCGTCGAACTTAGAACTCTTTTCATATTTACACATTTCCTTTTCATTCCTATCGCACACCGACGTCTTCAAAGCCTGCTAAAACCCGCACTGGCACTTCTCTGTACGATTACACAGCCGTCATCCAGCACTGTTTTCCGAGTTTGCGCCTCTCTTAGGTTGATGGTCGACCACGGGACGCCCACTAGCCTCACTACATACTGACTCTCATCACCTCCGACAGGTCGAACATTAACCTCTCAAACCCTAGTGAAGAACTCTCCCGGATGGTCCACGGGGAATCCTTGCGGCTTACTGGCATGCTTGTCTAGACTGAGCATTGCCCTAGAGGCTATTGGTTGCTCGGCCGATTCTTGCTTAGTCTGTTTGCTGAATAAGCGCCCACCCGCAACGCTGAAGGTCCAAAAGTCAACAAGACAAGTTGTCAAGACACCGGGTTGGAATGGAGGGGTGGGATGTCGATGTTATCTGGGGTTATTGGGTAGGTCCCCCTTTTGCCACTGCTGCCCTTCCTCGCCGTCTTTGGCCGGCCGTCGCCTCTGACTGTTTTCAAGGGGTTCCTTCGCCTATTTCTACGAAATGTACGTTAGAGAGTGCTGATGCTGCTGTATCATGGTATTTGACCGGGAGCTGAACGTCGACTTCGCGCGTGGAAATGACAAAGTTTGTGAGTCGGACGTCGTCCGCCGTCTTCTTGCTCCCATCCCTTTCCACTCTCGTGCCCCTCTCCGAAACCTCTCATCACCCGCAACGAAACTTCCAACACGCCAAGTCTCACCATCCCATCTAACCTCCAAGCGTCCTATGGTTCCATCAGGCTCAAAAGGCCCGAGGGCACCAACAACCGGGCCGCCTGCGTCGGTGAACGTCTATCGCGAAGAACCACCGCTGTCATCGCTGGCAATGTCACCACAGCCTTTTTCATCAGACGTCCTGGCGTCACCCTCCAGCGCAGCGCCCGTATCAGTTCATGATAAGAGTCTAACTAATGGGGGATCTGGTTCGAAGGCTGGGGGAGCAGGAGTAGCGGCGAGCGTTGTTGTACCCTCGTCAGTCAAGGTTCCAATGAGTTTCAATCTTGGGAGCAGTAGCAAACACCAGTGGATGGCAGATGGTCAGCTACTCCACCCTTCTTCATCAACCTCCCCAAGGCATTCGACATCGTCATCTGCCATCGTCGTTGATGGGTTTGGGAAAACAGGTTCGACCACCACGAATGGAGGAAGTGGTACCACGGGCACTTCCACCTCATCTCCAACGCTCCAGACTTCACCCCTCCACAATCCTCCGCTGTCAGATTCACCACCACCACCACCACCGCCAACACTTTCTTCTTTATCCTCGATAAGCAAGCCAGTCGCGTCCTCACCTTCGCCGTCCCTTCGTGTTCCCCCTGTTCAGCGATCTCCGTCGCGCTCAGCCTCACCAACAACACATGCGGCAGGACCATCTACTTCAACGTCTCCACCAGATTTGAGTGGAACTCCACATTGGCCCGGGCTGCCACGCGAAAATCGCTCTTGGCGCGTTGTTCACGATCCACTTGTGGATGGCAGAGCTGACCGCTCGAACAGCAGTGCCCCAAACGGCACAGCAGCCAGACCTGGCAGCAAAAACCTGATATTCTCACACGATGGAAGAGACGATGCCTCGGGAACGAGAGACGGCTCTCTGGATATTTCCATGGACCACATGCTGGATCCCAGAAAGGCGAAGGTCGAAAGTGGACGAGGACGTGGGTCAAAAAAGCCGAGAGCCACCTTTTACGATTTATCTTATCAGGTACGTATGCTCCAACTGACAATTTTTGTATGATCTAACTTGATATTTCTATAGTGGGACGGCAATTCACCCTTTCCTGAACCCCCAAGACCGGCATCTCGGGCCGTCCTTGTCACCTCCATATCCCCCCTGACACCCACTGCACACATCAAACGGCACTTTAGTCATTTTGGCACCATTGAAGAGTTCCAGGCTCAACTCGATCCCGTCACAGCCGAACACCTTGGTATCTGTTGGGTGAAATTCGCTTCTGGACTGCACGGCGATCTTGGTTATGGTGGAGCGGAGGCCTGGCCCGGCGGTGTAAACCCCACATTGCCGAATGGGGGGAATGATCACTCGGGAGTTTCGGCTGCGAAGGAAGCGGTCAGACAAGCTGCGAGAGACCCGATCAAGGGGACTGGAATGAAGCTCGGAGTGGGGGAAGAGGCACGCTTTGTGGAAGTGGTATTGGACTCTGAGGGAAGGGCGTACAAGCAAGCGGTGAAAACGGAACTGGCGAGACGGAGGACTCGTATTGATGGGGTTGACCCACGTGCAGATGCTGGGGTATCACTCGTCGCGAGTGCGAACGGGAGTGGGTCCAACTTGCCCATCAACGGCGCTTCACATCAATCTAGTAGACCCCGGTCCCAACATGAGTTCCCACCACGACTGTCGGGCGTCAACTCTCAAGATACCAGCGAACCCCAAGCGGGGAGACAGTCGTTCCACGCGACTCCTGAGGATACGCGAGGAGAGAAGGAATCCGAAGCGGGAGCAGGAGAGAAGCCTAACAGGCCTCAGAAGAGGCGACGACCTGAGGCTTCAGACTTGGCTTCCAACTCCCAGTCCAATGTGTCAGTCGTCGAAAAGGATACAACTTCGCTTGAGGGACTGCCCAAACAGCCCCATCCTCAGGTCAATGGCTTCCGCAAGGCGGAATCATTCGTCTCCCCCTCCCAGTCTCCCGAATCTTCCGGAGGACGGTCGTCCCAGCGCGCGGAGGAGATATCAGAGACCATTAATGGCTGTCCCCGTACACCAGAAATGCCCGCCACCGACATCACCATGATGGCCATCAGTCCTCGACAGTCGGATTTCAACTCGGAAGAGGAAGCGCAGCGCAGTCGCGTTCTGAAGGAGTTGATGATAAACGGCAACGACTTCGTGAGGATCAAGCACAGCAGCCTTCCGCGGAGTTTAAAATTCGGAGAACCGGAGCTGAAAAGGTGGTTCGAAGACGCGGGAGTTGCCGGGAGCATTGACAAGGTGCGTTGCGTGTGCCACCATCTCACTCAGTAGGGACGATTTGTTTGTGTTGCTCACAGGCTGACACTGCTGGCTCTGTTCTCTATACATCTACTTCATCTTGTAACCAGATCCTTCACGACAGCCAAGGCTGGTCCATCTCTTTCACGAATCCAGACGCGGCACGACGCTGCCGACTTGTCCTGGAGCGCCGCCCCTTCCTTCATCACCCTATCCCTTTGACTGTTCAGTCAGCCCCGACAACTGATGTCCCCGCCAGCCCCACCTATTCCAAAAAATCTCCGTCCTCCGTCAAGATACGCGCGCCATCAACAAGCCCCACCCAAGGCACGAAGCGTGGCTCTGCGCCAAAGAATGTTCCGACACACCTCGCCCCTACAATGAAAACCGAGAACGGCATTGACGAACTCAGCCTACCAAGCTCCGATATGCATGTCGAAAGTCTGCGCGGCGACGGCCCTGCCCCCGTTGATGACCTCCTAAAGGAACTCGCCTTTTCAAAGTTACCACCTGCACCCAGATCGAAGGACGTTTCAGCTGTAGACCTGCTTGCGTCTATGGCAGGCATGGAGGAGTCCTCGGAGCCCACCCCACGCCTGAACGGCTCTGAGGCGGTAAAGACAAAGGGCGCAACTTCGTCTTCAAAATCCAAGCCGAAAGCGAAGGCTCCGCGGAAGCGATCCTTGAAGGAGGAGGGGGTAGCCGATGGCCCGCCCAAGAAAAAAGTCAGGACTTCGGGAAAGAAATCAGGATCCAGACCCGCCGCCTCTACCATGGACGTCGATAAAGACCTCATGGACGTCATTGCAGCAGATGAAGATGCCAACGATGAATTAGGGTTGGCTGTGGAGCCGATCTTGGATCACCAAAGAGCCGGCAACCAACATCAGGATCCCGTTTACGATGCACATCGTGATGACGAGGTTTTGGATCTCGAGGCAGCACTCATCATGAGCTCCGAGCACGAAATCAAAGCTGGCTCTAGTGTGACGAGGGTGGAGGAGGATTTGGACGTGGATGCAGAGCTACTGAAAGCCATAGGTGGTGAAGAGGACCCACCTACGTCGGAGGTAGCTGACGTAACGGAAGTGGAAATTGCTCCCAAAGTCGCTCACGATAGCCCTGCCCTGGAGCCTCGCCCATCAACGGAACTAGTATCTAACGGCAGCTCGAAGCGACCCCGCGAAAGCTCCCCTCCGGCCCCGCCTGCCGTCCCGCCTGAAACCGGTGAAATCCTTTCGACTGGCAGGGTGAGGAAAAAGACAAAGACGCCGTATGCAATGGCAACCGAACAGCTTGCCGAACTAGACGCCTTAATTCCCCTCCCTCCTCCGACCAAGTCAAGAAAAAAGTCGGGCAAAGGCAAGAACACAGCTGAACGGGACCTGGCGTACCATTCCTCCGCCAAATCAAAACAATCCGGGCACACTCGGCCGTCGAAACCGAAAGCTTCTAAATTGGTCGATTCTTCAACGCCTATTCCCCAAGTAAACGAGGATGGCGGATTAGCAGCGATCGAGGAATCGGGATCAAAGGAAACTCGGTTCGACCGGGACACGCCATCTGCAGCGGTTTCAACACCTCCAGCACCCCGACCCTTGGCCTTCCGGAAACCACAACGACCCCGCATTCCAACTTTAGAAGAGGCCACCCCTGCGAGCCCACCTCCCCCAGATACTTCAGAATTCGTCGCACAGCTGGCTACTGGGCACCAGGCGTTCGAAAAGAATTCTGGAAGTGACTTGTTTGATCCTCTTGCCCTTAAGCTGGCTATCGACGACGAAGAACTATTCTTCCTGAAGATCGGCCTTGCCGCTCGGAGGGGCGACCACACCATCCCTTATGTTCGGCGAGAGGTCCCACCTCCGCCAATCGAGGCGAACAAGTCGCAGCTGCGTGTCCATCGCACTGGGGCCTCCCGCAGCGAAGGCTATTACAAAATTCCCGAAGCGCTCAAGTCAACTTATTTGCCACAAAGAAATCGAGCGATGGTGCTAGACGAACCCAACGCAGTCCAAGCCAACGCAGAAGCCGCCGGGTTGGTTCCTGCTGCGACAGCCGCTAGTGCATCGTCCCGATCCAATCGTATCAATACGAGGCGACTTGTTCAAGGCATGGAGCAAGCCAACAAGGCTATGGGCGACACGCAGTCAACTCAGCTACAGTTTAACCAGCTCCGGGCGCGGAAGAAGCAGCTTATTTTCGCGAGGAGTCCAATTCACGATTGGGGTTTGTATGCAATGGAGGCTATTCCGCAGGGCGAGATGGTCATTGAGTATGTGGGGGAGGTCATTCGAGCTCAGGTTGCCGACAAACGAGAAAAGTGGTACGAAAAGATTGGAATTGGTAGTAGTTACTTGTTCAGAGTGGATGAGGACTCGGTGGTGGATGCCACTAAGCGGGGAAATCTTGGGTATGTCAAGGTCATCGGTTTTCTCTGTAAAGATGGAATTTGACTTGTTCGGCCCAGGCGACTCATCAACCACTCCTGCACGCCCAACTGCACGGCCAAGATTATTGTTGTTAATTCCCAAAAGAAGATTGTCATCTACGCCAAAACGAGTATAGAACCTGGAGAGGAAATCACGTATGGTGCGTGGATCGGCCGGCCATCTGGCATACGCTTAAACTAATACCTTGAACGTATTCTAGACTATCATTTCCCGCTTGAACAAGAGAAGGTGAGACTTGCTGCGCTCCGAACAAAGGCGTTCGTTGCTAAATGATGAATCCTCGTGTTCCGGCCCCTAGATCCCTTGTCTCTGCGGGTCGCCTCGTTGCAGAGGTTTCCTAAACTAAACTGGCCGTCTTTTCGTGCTCAAACTATCTTCATAGTGTATTCGCCCGCGCTGTCTCTTAGCTGAACGTTGTATTGTTTGCTCGACATGGCTGAACGAACACCTCAGATTTACTCTCTACCAACTCTAATTACAGTCTGAAACTCGACACCGCTTTTGGATGTTTCATGATACCATGGCCTAGATAACCACAACGACTATTTTACCGTTGCCTTAACGACCTCTGGCTAAGGAAGGCCTAGCTGTAGCGTTCAGCCTGAATTCAATCCCAAACAACCTAGAGTCCCCCCTTCAAGACTAGGCCTCGTGTACCCGATGCGTTTCAAGTGGTTAACATTGCACCTGCATTGTGGCTGCATTCATCATGGTCGTGCCGCACACGTGTATTCCAATGTTTGCCAGCCACACGAGGCTGCCCACTCCCCTACGTCGATCGGAATTCTGTATAGAATATGATGAAAGGTCGTTCAAGTTATCACCGCCGCGCTCTCCCAACCTGTTAGGGGCATCACAGCTGAGATTGAGGGCTCCATGAGGTTGCCAGCCACTTCTTTCAACGATCACCGTTATTTGGTCTTGGGAGATCAAAGAATTTTCCAAATCGCGCGCTGGGGGGCTGGTATGGTGCGAGGGATGCGATGCAGCGCAGTTTAAGAGCTCCGTGTTCTAAGTATCTGTATGAAATCCCTCCATTGGGGCTAATCGAACGCCCAAAAAACACTATATTGACCGAGTCAGAAAGCCTCTTTACGGAACGGATTACCGAATTTTCGGATACCCGTGGCTTGGTACGGGGAAGTTGCCCGCGCCCAAAAATCTGGGTGGAACGACGCTTATAACTGCAGAGCATGACCGGGTCGAGGTCGGTCCCGCGCATCAGCAAAAACTCCTCTAGCAAGCACCTCTCCTGACCGGCTGGCCGGTCGAAACCCTTTTCTCTCATATCTTATCCCTCCGAATTAGTTTTTTCGTTCCGTGATCTCACAATGGCTCAATTGGCTTCTGCTCCGCTGGGTGAGGCGGATCAAATAATCTTCTGTTCTGGTGCTGACGTCACCCGTGAAGTTGGACAGTGCAGGCTGGTCCCTACGCTCCCTTCTTTCAATCCTCGTTACGATCGCAGGCTATTCAGGTGCGCAATCTCACCCAAGGGCTCCGAGGCGCCCATTAATGGGCCAATCCACTCGACTAGTCCGCAACCACGCTCTTTCTCGATTCCTCCTAAATCATGTCTCAAAAGCGACTATCCCGACGTCAAGTTCGTAAAAATCTACCCTCGGCAGGAAACCCGGTTGTTTATGAACTCAAACGGCTTTTTACAGACCATCACCGAACCGCCCTGTCGGCTTCAAGGAGTTCATCCATCCCGAAGGGGACCTTTATTTTTATGATCAATCAAGGCGGATCATCACAACGTCAGATCCAGCGCTCTCTACATGGGGCCAGGCAATCGATGCAGCTCATCAGCAAATTATCCGGCTACTTGGGGGAACGACAAGATTACCCTCGTCCTCTGAGCTTTGTCTCAGCTCGCAACAAACTGGGTCATTAGAAGTGGGTTACTACCTCGTAGATCATGACAAAAGAGTCATCTACTGGCTGGAAGAAACCGATGCGCGCACTGTGGGCCTCGGCCCATTCGAATCCGATGCCGATCTTCGTGTGTCATTCCGAAATCTACCAAGTATGATTGTAAATTTTGACGAATTCCAATTTCAGGAGGCGTTTTGATCTCGGAGTATTGGGTTCACGTCGATTATCACCCTGGGCATAAGGATCTGGACGTCCAAGCCGAAGAGGAGCTGGTGGCGATTTTGCGACATGGCTGCATTGGTGGGTAATGAGTGCTCCAGGAATCCCCATGAGAAAAACTCTAATCAACTCGGGGAATGTGTTTTTAGATGACATGACAGCCCCCGGATCTACGTTCCCGTGGAGCGCCGAAGAATGCCGCCAATTCTTGAGCGTCCTCGACGGTTTCCGATGTACGCTCTGGTACTATCATTATTGTATTCAGTTTGAGGCTAACAATTGCCCGAATAGCGAACCCTTCCGATGAAGCTTTGGCCGAAAGAATGAGCTGCATTGGTATGTTCCTACTACAAAAACAGCCCTGTCCAACAGAAACTGACACAGACAATCAGCTCGACTCTGGGCAGCAATCTGTAAGGCACTAATCCTGTTTCAAACCTGCTGAACCATGTTCTTACGACACGAAATTGATCTGCAGCTCGCGTCCGACAAATCCACGGATACGGTACCCATAATGCTCGTTTGGACCGTTTCCAGGGACTTGAAGACTACCTAAATCGCCAGATTGTCTCAAGCTTTCTTCTTGCTCTTGGTGAAGCTTTTACACTCGGGCAGTCTCGGCCGCTGTTCAGGAGAATGACCGAGCTTTGGAACGGCCGTGTTGTGTATCAACGTCATTGGAAGTCGTTTTTAGACGATATGAGAAGAGAATGGATGCAGATGACCTATTTAGTAAGTCAAAATCTACCAACCAAAAGAAGTAGAAAGTTCTCATGGAAGCTCTCCCTCTAGCCCCTAGCTATTTGGATGTAGGATACTTTTATTCCTCAACCCTCGTAATCGGAAATCTAATCATCCTCCTCCGGTGAATCGCAGGGCGTGTATAATTCTCGTGGCATTTGGCAAAGCATGCACGGTGGTGTTCATTTCTGCATGGCTCGCAGCAGCAGCAGTTCTGGTTTCTCTCCACTTGTCACAGGCACATGCGGAAGACAGGCTTTCGACGGCTCCCGGAATCGTGAGTGTACTGGCTACAAATGAATTAAACCAAGATCTAAAGCATATTTTGCACCTCATCTATTTCTAGAGTGCCTGGATCAGCCAGGTGGAAGACACCAAGCATGGTCTCCGGCCCCTGTCAATCACGTTCGCGCTCCCACGAGCTCTGACGATGTACGCGTTCCTATCCTTACAGCTCGGTCTGGTGCTCGTTTATCGAGACTCGAGGTGAACGCAGCTCCCAGACTGGGCTGCAAAGGTCGTTAACATTCATGCTCTAAGAGGATATCGTCTATGCCAGTATGACACTATTTATTGATTGGTTGCCTCGAGGGTGCCGCCGGCCGGTCCGGGACAGAGGTGCCCTTGGCGCAACATAAACTCGTGGAACAAATTCATTCGTTTTACCTGATCGACGTTGAGTGACCCGCAACCTAAAGTTCCGGACAAACAGAACCATCCCTCCGAAGAGGCTTCTCCCCTTGCGGACGCGCGCTGCCCTCAAATGGAGCTCAAGATCACCTGGGCCCACCCCTAAATTTTCACCGCCTGAATCGACAGATTTAAGGCAGCCAATGGAACCACTCGGCGTTTTCACCGCTGAGCATACATCAAGAGGGAAAGATTCGAATGGTAACACGGACTTGGAACAGACGTTGCTTTTGTATGCGACTGGAAAAGGGACTGACATAAAGTTATTTAGAAAACCATTACTCCAGAGCAAAGTAAGTGGGATAATAGGATCGAGGCGGGAAGTAAACCGGAACTCTGTTGCTCTGAGCGAGAGCCCACATTGCCAGTGTAGGAAGCAGTCAGGCTTGGGTCTTGGCTCCGGTTAGGGCTGCCATTTTTGAAGCGGCAACCCGCACCGTGTACCAAAGGACAGTTTGCAAACGCCAAAATAGACCCCGACCCGGACGACTAGGAGTTGGTCGGGAGTCTTACCGTTATCGACAGTGATGGCAGGGGCGTTATAAACCCACCAGAACCTAATGCGTGTAATTTTCAGGTGACATGACAGCTCGAGGATCGGCGTTCCCGCGGGCTGCTGGAGAATCTCGTCAAGTGCTTCGAGGGTTTCGCAGGTTTTGATGCAAGTTTGACGTGGTGATATTTTAATCCTGTTCGCTCATCAAGCGTTGGGTAGCGAACGACCCGGATGACGAAGCTGTGCACAGAATGAAATCTCTTTACGGATTCCGCCCTCGTGCGGAGATACGTCAGTGATAAGGTCTAACACGTGCTCCGTCTCGCTCCAGAGGGGCGAACGGAGAGTCACTTAGCGACGAGCGGACAGAGCACTCAGACAGAAGCTCCAAAGATCAAGTGGTGCTTGTAGTTCGGCATTTAAAGCAGGCGTGACGTCCAAAGGAAGGCGGGAAACGAGTTTACGAGTGCGCGGACAAAAATCATAGCGTCTTGGCCACCAGGTTTGCGGCATTCAAGGAGCCTGGACGGCCCCGCTTTGTCGACCATTGGCCACCCAAAATGCCCCCACCCCCGCTCAGCTCTGGAATGTAAAGAGAGATTTGGGAGGGTGCATGGTTTGGGGCCAGAAGAGGTTAGGATCCATGCATTTCTCAGACTATCAAAAGCTGAGTGCGTTGGAGGCTATCCAGCCCATCAACCCGTCCAGAAAATACTTTGGAGACAAGATCAGAAACAAACAAAGGATATCCGAGAACTATTAAAAGACCAAAACATATATGTTTGTCTAGGGAAAGGGCTGAAAATTCGGGTACCAGACTATGGCGGTGTGCTAAGCAAGGAGGACTCGTGACGAATGGCGCTTCTTGAGATGGAACATCTTTATTCCACCTAATTCTACTACTCTGAGGCATAGCTCGATTGGAGGACATGGAATGCCGGAGGAAGGGCAAGAACGAAAGTGACCATTACAAGACCCGGTGTAGAGAGCTGGTGCTTTGGAGGATCGAGATAGCTCCCAAAGACACTCAATACACACCCGTAAATGAAGGCGTTGAATAGAAGAATGGAGGTCAGGATCCAATTTCGCACAAGACCAGTAAATCTCTCCTCGAAAACGTAGGCCGCCTGAGATTCAAATATTCGTCAGCTCGTGAAGGCTAATTCTCAGCGTGATCTTACAATGAGCAAATAGAGGCCCGGAGAGACGAAGCACAGTAGGAGGGTCGCAGCGAGGGCAGCCAGAGATGTCAAGAGGAACTGGTCGTTCAATAAGCCCTCTGGTCCCAAAGATTTATTAATCCCCGTGAGTAGGACTGAATAGAGGGCCATCATTCCCAGAGGGTTGTCGAAGCTCTGGGACACGAGTCAGGTCAGCAAGTGAAAAAGTTTAAAGTTTTCCGCGAGATCCACCGTTAAAATCTGAACTAAAGCCCGGTTGCCGTTCCTCCGTCCGACAACGGCAATCGGCGCTCTACCTCTAGGCTGACCATTTCTATTGTTGATGCGAAGATGAGTTCTTTTATGCTGCTGTTCATCTAGGGAGTTAACGTATCAGGGGTTGTGAGACCTTAGATGGGAGATATGGCTTACACGTTATACTCAGCAGGCGGCCTTGAAGGTGAGAGGCGGGTCAATCGACAGTAGATATAAAATCATTCGATCTACCTATATTTGACATTCGGTTCGGGCCTAATTCAGTCACTGAGGAAGAATCTCAGAAAGATGTTTGGCACCCGAGATCTGGGTCAGGTCGTGTTCTCACTTCTGTTCTCTTGAACATCGGCAAGATAACCTTCACATTCCTCTGGAGTCCAAGGGGTTAAATTCTCGTTTCCTGGATTACGAGACCGTCAGGGCACAGTTCCGATATTCGAGGAGTGGCAGTGACGTTACCCGGCAGCCGACCAAATTCCAGACTGCAAACCAGCTTGTTTTCGGAAACGGTGTCCACCGTCGCGGGCGGGAAACAGCTGATATGATACCAGTACTGATATGTAGATAGTATCCCTATTCCGACAAGGTCGAAGTTTACTGGGTGAGTAGGAGAGCCACTCGTGAACAGATGAGCTTCGCACTGAAACAATTCGTGCTGTGACACGGTGTCACGCCCAGGGTCACATACGTCACATCCTCAGGCCAGAAAACCTCATGACGTTCACGATCAACCAGGTAATAGTTAACCGCCCTCATTTGACGCATTCTACTCGTGAATCCGATTACAATGGTAACATCGTTCCGCAAGCTTACTTCAGTCAAGCGTTGGAGTATGATACGTGTAACGTGATTAAGGACTGATGCGTTGGCTAGATCCCTAGGGTCCACCCAAGTGACGACATCATCCTCAGCATGATGGAAGTACCTGCATCCATCGTTGTGTAGGATCTCCGTCCAAGATTCACTTGAGTAGCATGAGAATAGAGTCAAGTTCTGGGATTAGACGTTCACAGAATATGTACGCACGGAAGGTTGTGTTGGTTAGGCGGGACGGTTTCCCGGCGACGTCTATAGTTTCAAGGGTCGCGTCCACTCGGTGAGTGTGCTAAGGGAACAGCGACCTGAATGTTACCTCGGTCTTTGCTCCTTCAGTTGTTGAGGGAGCGTCGGGCAAAGAGAAAACTCCATCGGTAGTCGTGACTGAAATGTTCAATGAGACGAGCAAGCGTTCGATTCAGTGTTGGCTGTGGGGGGGCTCTCTCGTCGGTTACGAACTTGGTCCCGCTTAAGAATACTCGGGGAACTTCTAAGTAGAAATTCGAAGTGACAGGAAGGCGTTGATTGCACAGCACGCGTTACAAGTGGCACGAGCTTGCCACGAGGACAAACCGAAATAATGACAGGAACAATCACCTGTCCACGGGGTGGTTGGGCATCTCAGTTCGGTGTTAATCTCCCAATGGCCCAATTCGCCAGATTTTGTCGTTATTATCCGGAGGCATGAGCACCATTCCCGGAGGAAAACTGCTCAGTCAATCATCACCCCCAAAAGCAGACGACTCTCGAAACACGTTGCGCGTCCCAATCAATGTCAACAACTCGAGCTTCTGTTTGATTCCAAGGCGGAGCTGGCAACTGAGATATCATTGGGTTTTCCCATCCGGCTTCCGACCACAGTAGCCATACCAACATCAATCCAGGGGTATGAACTGCAGTATGGTTGCTGCTTGCATTGTTTGAAGGTGAACGGTCGTGAATGAACCGGAATCATACACAGAGAAGCAGGGGCCCCGGCCATCAGGCAGACTATACCATGTCTGCGTTCAGACAAAAGCCATCGGACGTTTACTCCCGTCCCACATCCATCTACCGAAGAGTAGCACTCGATTGCTACCTCCAAACACGACCGTGACGGGTAGCTGGATGTCGTGAACATGGATGACGCCACATGCGACATGAGCGTAGTCCAGGGGTCTTTGTGAAGTAGTATACCAATTTTCGACAAAAAATCAGGCAACACTTTCATCGCTAAAAAGCTTTTGAAGAGGTTTGTACCTGCGACCAGCATAATGAATGGGAATCCACAAAATGAGATCGATGCCTATCTCGCTGTTTGGTGCAGCGTGGGGGTGGGGAATAAGAACATTGTTCATGTGGAGGGCAATTTGAAATCAGCTGAAGCAAAAATCGCGCTTCCTTATGCGACCAGGATGACAAACAGAGTTCTCTCGGTAGACTCCCTGCCACAATTAGCTAACATATTGTCACTAAAGTTTGAAGTAGAAGAGATTTCAAGGCGCCCGCTAAACCCAAGATACGAAATGCAGATACCCCTGTGCATGAGCTAACCTCCCGTCGCCTCGGACTATCGGGATAGTTTGTAATTGCAACGTCAACGCCGTTCCTGTGACATTTCTGAAGATTTTCACGGACTTTCCCGAAGAATTCATAAACAAAGTGAGCTAAATCCGGGAATACGGAACCGGCTCTAAGGCCGAAATAGTACAGTATTTGGTACTTTCCTTTAGCGACATATGGATTACTGAACGTCAAAGGCACCTGAACACATGATCAGTGAGCGGGTTATGCTATTGGCATGAGATAACCCCGGGCAGGTATGGGCAGCGAGTCTGAGTGGTGAGGATCGGAGCTCAGACTCGCATACCTACGCATCGTGAACGATCTCGTGAGTCCCCTCTGTGGCCTCCCGTCACAGAGAGAAAGGATTCTCGGACCTTGACGAAGACCCGCGAGATAAGGACCAATGCTCCGGCTCCGGGTATTGCGGTGGAGATCTTATCTAGTTGTTGCGGACTAATGTCTCGCTGCAAGTGAGATACTGCTGTTACTCCCACGGAAGCCGACCAGGACGTAAGGCGGAGCCACCTTCCGACTCAAGTCTAGGTAGTTTAGCTGTGGGGCTGTTCGCTGACCAACGGGCCAATCGGGATCCAATTCGCGTGCATTCCCCTCAAAAAAGAATCTTACCGCCTATAGTTCCAGTGGCACAATTGTCTTAGTCGCGATGTAAAACCGGAGTCATTGTTGAGAGATTACAACTTTTGGTATCTCTCATGTGTATACGATGATCTCTGGGAATTTTTCACGCTTCACAAGGCACAGGATGATGTGGTTACGTATTGACAAGCACACATCGCACCGAAGAACTCAACACACAGGCGTGATCAAAGTTACCTTATTTGAAGCGGGCAGCAAGTCCGCCATCGAATCAACGTCCCGTCCTGGATGACCAGAGATACGGAGGTAAGAGATATGGCAGCCAACAGATGCATTTTTAGCTAGGAGAGAGGCATCTAGAGAGATTAATGGGTATATTTGGCATATATCATGCGAAGAGTCCGGTTGGCGTGAAAGGAAAGCATGTCGTGCTGGAAATACTGAGAAACGAGTGGCGGTCAGGTGGGTTAAGTGGGATAGAGTCGTGGATCTCGATAGCGCCAGACGAGGCTAAGCGAGATCAGCATTGGGGGAAGGATCAGTTTCAGCATAACTTGACTCATGCGACTATGCATCGGGCTACCATCGACCAGTAGGCGATTTGCCTCATCGACGAACAGCCCATACACCGCAATGTCGGACGAGGCAAGAAGCGCAAAGAAGAGCGAGAGTCGCGGACTACGAGCAAGAATAATCGGAATGCGGCGGTCCTACACAGGTATGGGGATCAGAAATGAACAGTCTGCCGGATGCGGGGTTGCTTACCAGGCACCCTAGCGTGTTCAAGACGGGCGTCATGAGCAATACCAACACAGAGCCTAGGAATGTCTGGATGAAAATCGCAGGGTTAGCGGATTCCTCCCGAAGTATGAGCATCCCTTTGCGAGTCAGATAAGCTGATAAAAGCAAAAAGATCGACAACGGTGGGGTCCACTGTCGTCTGCATTCAGTATCGTCCGGTCTCCCGAGGGTTGACCAAGACTGACCCAGGGGAATCGCAACCCTGCCGCTAAATCAACCCCCCTTCGGAAGACTGGTGCGACTGGACGGTTAGCCCCTCTTCTCGGGAACCACAGCTGCCCGCTATTGTAAGCACTCCACCTCAGACCATGTTCATATCCGGCTAAGGTCTTTGTGTGAGTCGGAATAGACGTCGCAGTCATGGGACCCGTTCTCACCGAGCGCCGTGTTCAGTTGACCTAGATAGATGGCGTCAGCGGGGGAACAATAAGAGTGAGGAAAGGCAGCGAAGATCGCTCACCTATAATTGCTGTGGTGTAATGCGGGGGGCTATCTATAGCGTAAAGGGTCTATGAGTCAAAACGCTGCTGCTTGCGAGCCAAGGCCACTCACCCAGAGAGGCTTGCAAGCCTTCAAGGAATAGATTACAATCTCCCGGGGTCCAAGGCGCTAAGTAGCCGTCACCTTTGATGTATTCCGTAAGCGTATGCGGGCATAGGTCAAAGGATCAGTCATACCTGGGGCTCTTCCCTCCCTGAGGATGTTCCTCAAACGTATTGTCGCCGCTTCGATGTCCAGGACCGCAGTGGAGGGGAACTGGTTTACGTGGTTCCAGAAATGTATTCGTAGCATCGACCCTTGAAAATGCCCGAGGCTTAGCCCCGGCGTCACCGAAGAAAGGGTCGAGGCTCACTTAGACATGCGACGTTTGTATAGGGTTGGAGTCCAACTCTGTGTACATCTTCAGGAGAAATCCACGAGATCCGTTCATAGGGATAATCCACCAAGTAGTACTCTACACATCTCTCTCGAAGTTGTTCTTCCGTGAAGCTGAGAACGAGATAGGTGTATCTCTCCTGCCAACGCTGTGGAAGACGCGCATTGATTACTGCGAATGCTGACTCGAGTAACTGAAGGTTGTCGGCAGGTCGAGGATTGACGTGGGTAACGAGTCGATTATCGGCGTGGGCGTAGTGGTTACGCCCTTTGGGGTGAGTATGTTCAGTCCAACCAAGGGGTAGGTCGGAGAGCGAATGGCTAGTGGAGCCATTGACATCGGTACATATATCTCGACCTAGTTATACAAGCCCGACATACCTAGCTCCGTCCAACTCGAGGAGGGGGTCAGTGCCGAAACCGCTGGGAATGCAGGCGAGGGGTTGCTGCTCCCTATGAGGACGTATGAGAAGTGGTTGATGGGCCCACGAGGGCAGGGACGCACTGGGTACCAGCAGCAACCTCAATATCTACTAACGTTGAAGGGGGTAGTCGAGGCAAAAGAGTCGGGGGAGCGTCCATTGCTCTGATGCGGTGGTGCCGTTGACTGCCGAGAGGGTGTGCTGCTCCAAGGACACTGGGTGAGGAGCGAACATCTTGATGGTGAGGTGGACTCGGCTAAATATTTCAGAGTGGACCGGAGAGAACGCGCAAAACACGATTGTTCTCACGTAGAGGGTTCAAGCCCGTAGCTGTGCTAGGGTTGTGATAAAGTCGCATTGGCCCTCCATATCCCCCCTTGTTCGACTCTCGATCTGCCTCACAAGATGATCGATCCAAGGGAGTGGCCATTTCATCCGGGGTTGAAGGGGCGGGGGAAGTCGACGGCGTGCCTGTCTTACGCCGACTTCGAAATCCCGGAGAAGCATTGCATATGGTCATGTGACGACAATCCGGCATTTTCGGCTATGGGTCCACCGTCCACCACCCTGACTTGTGTGCGTCGACAACTTCGGCGCTTAGAAATCCAACCCATATGATTGGCTACTACATAATGGAGCTGACGATACAAAGGGGTTCGTTTCCTTAGTCATGCACGGGGCTGCACCGAGCGTCGAAAAGAATTCATGTAAGCGTGTTGGATCTAGGGAACAACAGCCCAAAGAGAACAATTCTAAAGGATTAAAGTCTTGTTTGGAGTCTCACTCACGAAGCAAGTGAGAGGGTGCAACCCGTGACTAACTGGCAAATAACCACACCATTGTGCCGGCAGGTGCGCAAGAAGACTTATCGCATCTCAATCAGCGAGGCCCTCATTGATGGTCTTCTGAGTTCGTGCACATGAGGGGCTTTCCTTTTTTTTCCTCTCCACGCCGAAAAAAAAGAGCTCATCCCCAACCGAAAGGCTCATGAAAGATAGAGTGTCCCACAATCACCTCTCCGTGTCTTGAATAACATTGATAGTTCTGAAGAGAATAGTTCTAATTGCAGGTTCGTAGTTTATTTTGAGGGGCGGATGGATGCGCACTGGGCTGATGTCAGTCCGAGGGAGCGCACCGTACCGAAACAGCGCTTCGAAGCTCGAGCCAAGTGGTCTATCTTGCATTCTCCCACACAACAAAAGGATTGTTTACGGAGCGCAATTACCGCTATTGGCGCAAAAACACCTCATAACGTAAACAGCAGTGTTCTGGCACGGACAGCACGGGCTGGCCGGTGCAATTGTACTCGCACATGTACACCGGACGTGGGGCGACACGCTGTAGATCGGGATGACACCACATCGTTCTGAGCGAACCAGCAATACATGTACGGATTCTCCTTCCTAATTCCCCTGGTCGCTTACGTTGCTGTGGGGTTGTTTATTCGAGGAATCATAATGAGCGAGATCGGGCTGCACCCCTGGATAAACGCCCCATTTGATTTACACATTCAGTAAGCGTTCGGTGATCATGGAAACGAGTTTTCCTCGCTGAAACGCAGAGATCACGAAACCTTGACGCTCAAAGTTTATCTTAGAATTCAGCTCGCCGAAGACATGAGGCGCGGAGGTGGAGTGGAACACCGGACTGCGGTCGAATTGCTATTGGAGGTCGGAGGGGTTCACCGACTCACTTATCTGCTTCTTCAAGTGAGCACAATTGATTCGGAACAAGAGAACAGTGAACATTTTAAGCGAACTAGCTAAACAAAAGGCGTTTTGCGAGACAGGAAGGGACAAACTAGGCGAATGAAACAAACTCGTAACTAGCAACTTGTAACGTGAGAGATCATTCCGGGAACGACTATTTAAGTCGTTTTCTGCCTATTAATCTAAGTCATAGCTCAAACGTAGGGCATGAAACGCCGGGGGGAGAGCAAGGACAAAAGTGACCAGAACAAGTCCGGCCATAGAGTGGTGGTGCTCCGGCCCCTCGAGATAGTGTCCAAAGGCGCTCAAGAGACATCCATAGACAAAGATGTTGAACGCCATAAAAGACGAGACGATCCAGTTGCGCAGGCGGGCGTTAGCTGGATTCTCGAAAAGGCCCGCCACCTGTTAATAAGTTATTCGTCAGACTTAGTTATCAAACGCCCCGGGACATCCAGCTTACAATGAACAAGCAAAGGGCAGGAGAAATGAAGCAAATTAGGAGGGTCGCAATGACGAAAGTCAGAGACGTCAGGAAGAACAGGTCGTTAAACCGTCCCTCCAGCCCTAGATTTTTGTTCGCTGCCGTAAGCATGACAGAGTATGCCATGCTAATTCCAACAGGTCGGTCCAAGTCCTAAAGCTCGTGTCAAAATTGAAGGCCATCAAGAATCGATCCAATGACACGTACAACCAGAACCTGAACCAGAAGCGACCAATGGGACTGGTTAGCGCGCCTTATCGGAACAGCTGCTACCGGACCCCTGTTTATGAATCTACCATTTTCATTGTCGTGCCGATAATGTCTGTCGCCATGTTGTTGATGGTCTGTAAGGACAAAAGCCTTAGCAGGTATCTGGTGCGGTTGACCCCAGTCCCTCACGGATAATGCTCAACAAAAGCCCTAGAAGTGCACGAAGGCATCAGTTCAAAGTCGATGCAGAGACGTTCCGCGTACCTATGTCTGCCATTCTGTCCCTCTCGGATTTGGCGACTAAGGAACGGCATCAGGATCATGTCGACACAGTACGCATGGTTCGAGTATCATATCCTTACTTTCATTGTACTCGATGGCGGCAAGGAAGTGGCGGCACTCGTCAGGGGTCCAGGGGCTCAGGAAGCCTGGAGTTTAGACCGTTATGCAAGGATCTGCAAGGGTGTGCCAGAGCTGCCCTTACCAGGGACCTGAGCTGCGAGTAGCCTTGCTTTCAAATCGTTCTCGGCCGAGACGTCGATGCTCGTCGGTGGAAAGTGTTGGACGTGTTGCCAGTATTCGTACAAAAAGAAAGTTCCTAATCCGATGACAGCACGATGAGGTGGGTGTACGAGCAGGATCCGTTCCTGAACTGAATACTACTTACGAAGGCACTCCGCAATGTGGCCGGGGCATAAGCGAAGAATTACACGTGTTGGGTCTTCAAGCCAGAACACGACTTGTCTCTCGTTGTTCACGAGATAATAGGTAACTTTTCTCGTGCCTGGCGCCCCACTCGTAAGCCCGAGCACGATACTGACGTTGTCCGAAATGCTATTTTCAGCTAAATATTGGAGTATCGTGTCGATGGCGTTTTGGAAAATCGCGGCGTTGCCCGCTTTGCTGGGGTCGTATATTGTGAAAGCATTTCCTACTGGGTTGTGGAAGTACCGTTCTCTGTTTAGGTGACGGAATTGGGTCCAAGATCCACTGGAGTGACCATGAGCGGCGTGGGTTTAGGGGAAGGATATCCATGTACGCACGGGAATTGCTGTTGGTCTGACGTTGAGGGCCCCTGACGGCATCTGAGGAAGCAATCGCTTCTGTTCAGCCAAGGAGAGTGCATAAGCTCGGATTGTGGTACTCACCCTTGGAAGTTTTTTTGAAAAACGTCGGGAAGAATTGGCTTGAGGTCATCCATTGTAGGAGTTGTACTGTTAGCGGAAGGTTGCAGATGCGTATATGTGACTCTAGGATTGCAAAAGCCGATCTGCAGGGGCGAGCTGCGTTAGAGGGATAGGCCAGTCTACATATAAATTTTTGAAAGCTTCCAAAATGGAATATTCCAAACACGAGTCACGCTTGGGGGGCTGTGGGTGCTACATGTCATCACGAGTGCGGTGCTGCGTTCCCTGGGAAATATAGGTCTGCAATGTTAAAATTGTTGCCGAAGAAAGTGCTGGAATCTGGTGTGACAGATCAAGAGGCGGTCGGGGTGGATGGGTGATCTGGGAAACGATGGAAGACAGACCCTGACTGTTGTGGCAACCTGCGAAGCCCGCAACACTTCACAATGAGAGTAAATCACCTGGGGCAGTTTGGCCGGATAGTTTGACGCAGGGCAATTGCGGAGCTTCGATGGGCTCGCTGTTGATACGTTTTGCAACCGAACCGAGCCAAGGGCTATGGTGCGAGTTCCAAATGTACCTGCACCCCTCTCGTCAGCGGGCTTCGGTTTGGAGAAAGGCAAAGGGCCGATGAAGTGGTGATAAAGATTCCGCGTGGGGACCGACAGGCGGCGCAAGAGCCGGACACTGTAGAACGTCGTACGACATGCGGAATATAAGTCCAAATCGAGAGCGCCAATCGAAAGAAGCAACGATTAGCTTGTCGTGGCCGAGGAGAGTCTTATGCTGGACTCGATATTCGTCGCGCACTAGGGCTCGTCGCATGAAAAATAGGTGCGGCGGCAATATCTCGGCGGCATCGGGAAAGTTCTTTGGGGCTCCAGCAGCCTCGGTCAACGTGGGTTCTAAAGAGAACAGAGGTCAGATCGTCACACTCAACAGCGCTCGATCAGGTATTCACTCGCCTCGGCACAAAGGACACACACAACAAGTATCCGATTCGAGGGATAACTGACCCAAGTCAGCGGCACTGCCACATATGACCTCCCAAAGCTTGTAATCTACGTTGCAAAATTGAAAAAGAGTTCTTCCACCGGCAAATGCAAGGAGATCTCGGTTTGTGAAGTCAGCTTCACGATCCCAAGGAATCGCGGGTCCTTTCAAAGTTCAGCGACCAGTTTGGCGGAAAAATCCGGGAGGCACCTGTAGCCTAAGCAAGGGGCCGGCGCTTGGCGCCTTTTGGATGAACTTGTCGTTTTCACCAGTCATGAGGTCACGCCTCGAAATGAAAGCCGCGAAGGCGTAAAATAACCTCGTATTCGGACTCATTAGAAAGTTGCGTCATTTACGGCGAAAACGTGAGGACCTCGATCCCGGTGTCGATCAGACTGACAAAGGGACGGCCTCTAATCCCGTGGCTGCGGTTCGACTCGTTCAGCGTGTAAACCGCAAAAGGGAACGGCCTGAAGCAGTTTCCATGTCACAGGCCAACTGTATCGGGTATTCTTGGGTAGCAGAACTGGGTAAGGGACAACGGCGGAAACCTGTTGACGGATCAGTGGGGCACCTTCTGACATTGAGATTCCCCATTTGAGCGGTTCATAAATGAGCGAAGCCTAGTCAGTAGTGACAGAGATCGTCCATCTGGACGGAGTAAACCACACCAAGTTGAGGGTGCCCCAGCGCCTCGCACACGCTTGGCAGATATCTGACCGAATGCAGGCAATCATGTTCACTCCACAATTAGGCTCGATTTGTCTCTGCAGGTAATCGCGGGAGGACGGAGGAGGAAGTAGGAGTCATAAGGATATGCAATATAGAGCCAAAACAAGCTAGAGCAGACCAGCTGACTTCGAATCCTTGGAGTTTTCGGGAAGTCGCCTCAATCATGTATTCACACGCCACCTTTGGGACAAGAGTTGCTGGGGCGGGACTGCGCCCGATCTCTAACAAATTCTGCTCAAATTTCGTTACCTTCATAACTTTGAGGCTGTTCGATGGCTCCCAGAGACCGTCAACAACGCGTTCTTCAAATCACAACACGTTCATTCCTGTTGCAAGGCGTTCGTTCGTGGAGATTGGGATGAGTTCCTCCGATGGCTGCCCTCAGATAACGCCAAGTGCCAGCAATCAAGATTAACCTACCAAGGAAGGTACATCTCGATCGGGCGTCTTCTGTTCTGTATAGAACTCGGATAGAATTCCAATCTAACATGCGCACCGTTTGAGCCTGCGTTAACGCGGCAACAGGAACCATCGCGTTGCCAGAAACTCTGACAGAGACAGAAACCTGGATACTAAAACTGACACGAGTTCAAATCCCGTCATTGGCTGTGCTTCGCGCCTCCGCATCCGCCGGACCGAATCGATACGGTTGTGGTCGGCCGAATTCCGGTTATCGATCGCGGCACTGCAATGCGATCTGGAACTGAGTCGGAACTCAGGCTATGATGCGTGATATCGAAAATCGAATGGCGCCGCTTTCCGAAAGGCGGCGGAGAACTCATAAAACATGATCCGAAGCCTGCACTCCCGAACTGGGAGGATGTGGAAATGAAATCGGATCAAACTTGCAGAGCTAGAAGCCCGGTCAGATCTATAAAATTGAATCATGATCGATCTGTTCAGGAAACGCCTCAGCGGACGCTCTGGATCAACCGAACACTTGAGGCAGTTCACGGAAGACCGGGCATTTCTACTCTTCGGATCTACGGCTCGTCTGCTCGTCGTTCCCTGAGCTTCCGAAGGCACATTCCCCCGGAGCGCCTGATATGACCCGAGAAGTATGTGCGCACACGCTGCGTATCCCATTCGCTAGGGAAGATGACTGCTCTTCGTTGCTTGACAGGAAGGACGGATGCTTGAACTAGTGAGTGGTGCCAAAATCAATCACAATGAAAGAAAAAATGGCAGGCCCATGATTCGAGTGTCGAAGGGGGCGGGGGGTGTCAGAGCAGGGGGCAAAGTCACCAAATTGACCAGCTTCTCACAACGAATGCCAAAAGTGATCGGGCTGCGTCGCCCACTGTGATGAATGCTCGCCTTACCTGTGTATACCTGTTGGTAGCGAGCAGGCATGACGAGCCAGCCTAACCGAGCGCCCAACAGTGTTTTCGGGATTCTTCCACCGGCGCGTGTCCATTACTCAGCGGGAGGCCTCTCGCTCGAAGGGAAGACCAACAAGGGAAAATGTACGACCGTCCAAGTCCTGCAGAATGCCGCAAATGTGGCAGTTTCCTGGTTCCCGCCCAATTTTCGTCTGCCGCCCGTGACGCTCAACAGAACAGTCACCCGAGCAGCGTCTGTCAGACCCACCCGCCAATCCACTGCTAAACGTAAAAGACAGGGAGCAAATCCAAGCTCTCCGTGTCCCGGAGCGAACAATGCACTTTGTAATATTTCTAGGAAAGCATAATTGGGTCAGGTGGGGACGCTTCACCCATCTGATAAAATACATGCGAAACGCCTGGCTTCCGAATACTTAGAGAAAGAGTGGTCAGCAGAAGAACATACGATGAATAGAGCGCCCAGTTGCCCGCATGCATACTACGGCCCAGCTAATAGATGACCATATCTCTCCAGTGGCTAGTGCCAACACGCGCTGTGCGCATGGGCTTAGAATGACCGGACACTGGGTCCACTGGTGACGGTAAAGATCAAAGTGAACGAACCCAAGCAACCTTGATCGGGAATAAGGCAGGCGAACAAAGGGGTTTGTACGGGAGTTGTAAAAGCGTAATGGGGGGACGAGAGGGAAGTGGACTGTCAGTCAAGAGTCACATCTCGATGACAACCACACTTCGCACGACAAAACGTGGTGCCACAGATAGAGGGCTTCCGGCACAATACGTAAACCCCGCTTCGAGACACTTAGAGCGCCTACGTTTACGGCGGGGTCCACAGCTCCCGAAGATCCAAGTACGCTCATGCCATGGAGTAGGAAAACGAAAGTGAAGGGGTGTCGAACTCCACCTCATGCATCTGCCGAACTGAGGTCCTGCTGTTTACCCAACCTAATCGACTACCATATTGGGAAGCGAGGTCCCTCTCCAAGCACAGTCAATGTTTGCTTCTTGCTCATGATCGCAAGCTGAAAGACGTGAAGCTGCTGTATTCTTCGGTGGGGCTTCTGGGACAAATCTCTCGGCATGTTGTGCACACTGCCTCCCCAATTTGCTTGACTCTCCATTCGCTCTAATCACTGCAGCTCCGATAGGGATGCTCGCGAAGGCTCGTAACCTTGGATACAGAATGTAGGAAAGGGGAAAGAATATTCTACGCAGAAAACATAGCTTTTGCCACTTTGACGTCACAACCCAACAGAACTTTGCTGCTCACCTGGAGGAAGCAAAACACAGCTGTCACCGACTGAAAATGGTTTTCTCCCTCTCTGATATCGCTGCACTTCCTTCGCTTATATAACCGTTCCTTGAACTTACAGCCTGCGACGAAGTAAATGAAAAAAAACTCTAGACATAGTTTGTGGTCCTGGGCAAGGTTCACTGCGTTCGCGAGATCTGACCAGAACTTGCGCAACCTCATTTGAGATCGGCTAGCTGCTTGAAATGCTGTGAAAACGTCCAAGAAACGAACAAGTGTGACAGCTTGCCAAATTGCTTGCTAGATGACGTGGACCGGTCTTGCAGTGCCCCAAAGGCTCCGGCGTGACTCTCATTAACATTCCAATTTCTGCTGGAGATTCCACAAAAGAACTTTCCGTTTCTTTTTACGATCGATCTGCCAGTACAAAAGGCGGATTGGGGGATATGGACGGCTTTCAACACATCTCCTCTCCTCCGCACCTCCCCTGCTCCTTGTCACCCGCTGCATTTTGAGTAAGTTCCCTCGCTCTCTTCTTCCGAGATTCAAAGAGTGCAGAGGCTACTGGTTCTGAAATCTTTCGTCTCCCCTGAAGCGGTATATAGACGGTGGTAGCCAAAGCATAAGGCATACCAACTCTCCGTCGCTCCCGTCAGCAGGTTCGGCCCCCTCGGGCTACGCTCAACGGTCTCCCTCGCTTTCTCACTCTCCCATGCCTTGACAGGCTCCCTCGTGCGGCGTTTGACCTATAACGAGGCCCATCCCTCACGAGGGTGCTGTCAATGCATGGGGGAGGGAGTGAGTCTTGGAGCTTGCCGAACAGCGAAAGAGGTTCATGCGTGGTGCGAGAGTTCTACCGCACTGGGGGCCAAATTAAGCTAACCATATACTCGCTAGCGTACTCTTCGGGGGTGGGGACGGTCGGTTACGCCCACACCCACGCACAAAGCCGCCTGTTGCCCAAACAAATCAAAAAGGGACCGCCGCGCTTAAGATGAATGTGCGTAGCATATCTAAAAGGCCGGGCGAGCGCCTTTTCTTACGAGCGTACTACGATTTATAGGGTGCGCAATGAGCACCAACAGTCATTCGTTTATCTCCGACCCCTGGCGACTCGCACCACAATGCGTAGTCGGTTACTGCTTTCTTTAATACCCCATTGTACTTATTTTTCCAAGGAAAACACTTTGTTGGGACCACACATTCGCGATGCGAGCATATTGAGACTTTTATGTGTATACCGAGACGAAGATGACAGAAACGACCCTTCCGCCTTTGTGCACCAGCCCCCCAACCTTTCCTTTGAGCGATGTCGCATACAAATTGATATGTCTTTTCGTGAGGGTACAAGTGGGGTTGTGAAGTGATCAGTCGTTGACCGCTACGGCATCTAACACTTCCTTGATTTTTGGGTTCAATTCGAAATGCCCTACGAACCAGAATATAAGTACTGCCGACGCTGTGGCTTTGGTGGATGAAAGCTTACCATCGATGACATCAGACAAATCCACATCCTCGATACCTTCTTTTCCGATCGGCCGGAGGCCGGCCATGTCACTCCAACCACCGCCCCCTAAGACTTCGTGCAAACGTCCCACTCCAGCAAGGACAAGATCCGTGGTACAATATGCGTTCACGAGACGTCTTCGGAACAGAAGTAGGGAGACACGTCAGCCGTTGCGGATCGAGGGGACGATGGAAATTCGCAAGACGAACCTTGCCACGGCACTTCGGACCTGTTTCCACTCACCATCACCCGGTGCGGCCGGTAAAGAGATGAATATCGCAGTGTCGAGTAGTGGGGAAGCTTCTGGTGTCGAATGTTCTGCGATCGTGGTTAAGGCTTCGAAAAGTGTCAAAGCCCCAAGCGATACACCAATCTGATGTTCCAGATAGAAAGCGATAGTCATAAGCGACCATGAGTTTTCTATGTAGAAACAATTTACGTACGAGGACTATCGGTCTGTCGCCTTGCACCTTCTTCTGGAGAACTTCCGCAAGTAGACGGCCTGCTTTCTTCGCCCGATCCTACCATCAGCAGGTCAATTCACAAGTTCTACACAGAAAACTCATGTACAAAGTTGCTCACGCATGCACGGATCCATTCGTTGTCCACAACCATGCCTATATATCGCGGGACAAAGGATTCATTAGCGGGGTGGAGCCACTTCTAGGCAGAGCAAATGTTCCCACCGGTCGTCTGATAAATACTCATCGGCAAAGCCACGACCCCATAAACCGTCGAAAGGGCGGCACGTTTTATTATTTCTCCCTTTATCTTGCCCTTTACTTTGCCGAGTAATTTGTTCATGACCCAATTGTGGAGCGTGCGCCCAGCGCTCAGCATTTCTAGGGAGGAAAGGGGTGCATTTCTCAGCGGAACGTGTATGTATGGAGTTTAGCGCCCTCTTATCTACCTTGGGGGGAGTGATTTAGTACGAAAGTGTCTCTGCGCGGAGCCGAGAAGAGGTCGGTGCAGGCCCGAAGACCGTCAAGCGCCTCAGTCTCCTTCTCAATTAGCAAGCCCGGTATAACGATGGTTGCCTATCAGTGCGAGTATTGGTCACTAATCTTAGTGGTAAAGGGAGGGGGAGGGCAAAACACGTACAACAAGACTTGGAGCCTGGGCTTTTTCCACCGAACCGGTGTCTTTGTTTCGAGCGACGGAATCCGGGTCGCTGTCTTCTCCACCACCCACAATTTGCACAAAGTCGAATACGTCTACTCCTGCCCATCTCTTGTTCACTCGTAGACCCGCCAGACCTCCCCCTGTCAACCCGAACAATGTCCCCAGTACGATTGGTGCAGAGCCCGCCGTCAAGAACGGCAGCAACGGCAGGAGGGCTGGGGCAGCTAGGCCCCCGGTCATCCCAATCGCTACTCCTCCGATGATCACGCCCCCGACTGTCGCAGCGAGTCGGCCCCACTTGCCTCCCCAGCCTTCCGACTGCTCTTTGCGCGCGGCCTCGCTCTTGGCTTTCATCTCGGCGTTCTTGAGCTCCGCGTACAGACCTTGGGAGACATGGTCCTCTGCTACGAGCAGGTGCTCGTGTGGGATCTGCAGGAGGGAGAGCGAGTACCAGAGGAGCGCTCGGGTAGCAGGCGTATAGTTCAGTGGAGCGGGTTGGTTCCCCTGCTTGGATTTGGATGGAGAGGCGGACGGAAGAAGACAGGCACTGAGGAGGGATAAGACGGTGGCGTGATGCTCGGAGGATGGGATAGCATGGGCGAAGTGTGTGACGTCGAGGGGCGTCGGATTCGAAGGGAGACTATCCAGGGGCACCTTCAACTGCAGCAAGCGGACGGCTTAGCTCGGCGAAACGAATCACCACGCGCTCGTCACCGACCTTAAGTGACATAGACTCAAGCCATCTGTTTCCTTCCTTCTGCCACCAGCCGTCGCTGCCCGACCATTTCGGTGAATCGAGCACGGCAGCCTTGGCTGCGATCAAGAACGGGAAGGCGTACTCCTTCGGTAACCGCCCGTCTGCGTTATTCGAGAAGCTTGGTAAGTTGCTGGTAGACATTTTGGAAGATGGTGGTAGCAAGAGCTGATTCTGTTCAAGCTGGCGTTGTGGAGTGCTGCTCAGTGGGACTTTTTAGGGGGCTGACGTCATGCGACACGTCCATTAGGCGACAGTAGGACTTCGAGTCGGAACCGCACCCGCGATAGGCGATCTTGGCGCTAGTCTTTCGAGACGCTTGTCATGAGATAAAGGATGCCTTGGACATCAACCGAGTACGGCCGAAGGTGTGTGCGTGGTCTGGGATCGTTACGAGTTAGATGCTCGACTATAGAACTCGATAGTACTACTTCACTGAATGAAAAAGATCTACCATGCATCATATAATAGTACTCCTGGGGACCTCGCTACTGAGGGTTTGCACCGGATCGAAAAAGCCTCGGCTTTATTGAATCGGACGTGTGAAACTCGTGTTGACCGCGCTAGCGTCGACCAGGACCATTGGTTTAGACGGCGTTGGTGCAACAACCGACGACAGAGAAATTGATCCCTGAGTCCTCCATATCGGCTGTCCTCCGAGAAAAAAAAGATGAGCAGCGAGAAGACGTAAAAGAGCTGCCTACACGTGTTGTGTACAGTACTGGTGGTTGTTGGACCGTCGAACAACAATTTCAGACTCCGCGACATACCCACGGTTCGATTTTGTTTCAAACTTTCACCACCCCCTTCACCGCCTTGGAACGCGTCGTTGCCGATATTACTCGACCTCGAGCGTAGCCTCCCCAAAACTTCGCAACCCTTTACGACCTTCACTCTCAACCGTATCCGTAGCTTTCCATCATGTCTGCTGAACACGAAGAACTCATCGA
>WSTX01007944.1:0-92931 GCA_019633405.1 Tulasnella sp. 408 | reverse complement strand
CGCGGAAAGTCAACGTCAATCATCCAACGTCAACACGACCATCGAAGGTATCAGCCCATCATGGTAGCGATGAGAAAGTAGACTATGGGTGGTCAACCTTCTGCTAGCTGAGACTGACGGTGTCGAGCATCTCCCTACGCGTCCAGTCCATCGTTCAATACGCCGTCAGACTCATAAAGGACAGCGCTGAGCGCGAGCTAACAGCACTCACTCTGTTAAGGTGCGGATGCTCTCGGTGTAACCTGGGGATGGACTAAGAAGTTAAAAAGCGGTTGGCTATCGTGCGTAAGAGTGAACGTCGTAGGGATGGATGCGGAGACATCTTGTGACGTTGGCGAGTCTTCCGCCTCCTCAAAGAGCCATCTCTCTCGTGGTGGACGCAAGCTTGATCGTCTTCGGAAGGGCCGTAACTTTAAGTGTAGTGAAAGAGCGGTCGCATCGTGGTGAGGTAAAGTATATGACAGAGGATGAGATAGTGTTTTTGGCGGCAGGCGCAACGCGTGGTTGTGGCCCTCCCTCTGGCCGCATTTCGGTCCTCGGTTCTTTAGACAAGCGGTTAAGCGGCGAAGAGGACGGCAAGCTGGGAATAGAGCAAGGCAAGCTGGGAATAGAGAATGAAAGCATTGGCCGAGAGAGTCTGGATCGGAATAGTCCTCGCATGATAAAATTCCCGACGTCGGTCGGAGTCGAAATCGCCTGCCGGCCTATTTACTTCATCAATCACCTCGACTAGGGTACTTTCATCAGTCAAATACAGAGCCCATATTGTCGGAATGCCTCCTCAGGCCTCATCGAGTCGTTCCGTAGACCTGTGCATCGTGACAGACCGGTCCCGCCCAAATTCAGTGTGACCCTAGCTCACTCCGAGGCCGCGCTTTGCGTGTAGTCGCCAACATCACGAAAACTAAGAGGATCAGCTAATGCCTGACCCAGGCATCTGACGCTTTTGTCTTCGAGCCGAGTAGGGTCAGGTTTCATCAGTCACAAACCACACGGTGCGTCAAGCCGCTACCGGCATTCAGCAGTTGCCCGAGCCTCTTTGGGCCACACAGCGGGCTGGTGGTTACCCACAAGGCAGAAGCTCAAACGCATTTCTGTCCCAGGTGAATCCTGCTTTTGGGTCCGTAGCGGTGTGGCTCCAGCTCCTAAGAAAAGCCGACCTCGGTCGGAAAAGCAACATCACGAGAAGCAACCCTGTTTCTGGGTCAAAAGATCCTTTCACCCCGTGATGAGAAACATGAATCTGTGGATTCCGGGACCATAGTTCGCTTTGCGAGCCCATGCGTTTGCCAAGGGGACTCATATGTCAAAGAGGAAGTCAGTTTAGTGTTCAGGTATGGAGTAAGACTGGTAACATAAGTCGTGTTCTTATGTAGATCTTCCATTCGTTGGGGGGTTGACATTGCTCTGGCAATTTGAGGGTCCGCGTGTTGGCAGCCCACCTCACACGAAGTCTCACGCGGACTATTGGAGACCGCTGAAGAACGGATTAGAACAGACAAATGTAAAGCGGGGCCAAAGACTTTCTTTCAGGTCATCCGGCTGGCTTGGACCACGTCCTTGAAGGCCCTAGTGGTGTCATGGCGCTCGGCGAGAGCGGTTGCCGCAGACGGAACCGGTCGACTGACCCTGATGTCGTTTCAGGTATGAAGCCTGTGCTGTCAAAGTCATAGATTGGGTGGGAGGCGACACAGTGGAAACTTGCTTTCGTCTCGACTGTAAGTTACCTGACGCCAGCGCAGAAGCACCAGCCAATGAGAGGCAATGTGGCGTGCGAAAGAATGACATTGGGCCTCCACGGTTAGCAGCACCCGCGAAATCATGCATGTTGTGGTTCGCATCGGTCTTCACGGAGATATATGGCAGACACCACCCAGAGGACAGTTGGTAATTACAAGCTCTTTATAGCCGCTCCGCTACCGGGGTATTTCAGCCACGCTCTTGACCTAGGGGACGGAGAGGTCCCTTTATCGCCGCGGCGGGGACCTGACCATAGACGGAGACCGATGGTGGGAAAAAGGGACAGCCGGCTCTGCTTGGGGGTACCCGGGGCGGTGGACGACGGCAATTGCTCTATACTTGATCACTATTCTAATGCAAGGTCCCGACGAGCTGGAGCTTCCTCAAGAGACCGCTAGTCTGACAATATGACTACTTTACTGAGTGGAGTCCGGTAATAATGATCCTAACGAGAGCTTACGAGCACGCAGAAACGACAGAGTAAACAGCTTGAGCATAACGCCCGTTGTCAACGGCTTCTCGTCGAAGTTTCGATAATGCTGAGGGAGTCGAGCTACATCGATGCTACTACCGCATCGCCACTTCGAATGTGGTCCAGTCTGAAATCTATTGACTGGGGGGGGGTCGCCGAAATAAACATCTACAAAAAGTGGAATGGAGGACGTTGTCGAGACGCGCTCAATCCTCGACTTCCTCGGCCACGAAAGTGTTACAACCAGGCCTGTGTGAAATGAGACATGGACCCCAACGGACCGCTCGCCTGCTTACCAGACCTCGTTTCAAGCTCCCGGTCGACTACGCAACAGGCCCTTCAGCGCCTTTCCTTTTCCTTTCGACGCTTAAAGCCGGACCGAGCAGCGTCGACCGCACAGCATGAATGCGAACAACAAAAGGCCCTGCGACAGCCTGATACAGACAGTCAGAAGTTCTGCCAGCTGAGGCCGACGTCGAGCATTCCTACGAGAATTTAGTCGAGGTTCAATGGCTCGCCAGAACCTCATGGAGACGAACCTGCGACTCGGGCCGTAGGGCAGTGAGGAAAAGGTTGATTTGAGATGCAGGTGCTTTGGCTGTGACTTGGGGATAGAGTAGGAAGGTAGATGGGCGTGGCTAACTTTTGCTGGAGTATGCGACGAGTGGATGGAGATGGACGGCTTCGTGCCGCTACAGAGTCTGCCACCAAGTGAGAAATGTCAGACAGTCTCGTGCTTTAGATTGAGCATGGAGTGTTTTCGGCGAGGTTGAGTAAATGGTGAGATAGTCTTCACTCAATGGGGAGGTAACGGGGTTTCGGGCGGTCCGTGCTTGATGGCGGGTGGAAAGCGTGCTTGTGTCCTTCTGCGGTCGTGTTAGAGCCTTCTGTCCTTCAAACGAGTCTCGCAGTGCGATGAGGATGGAACAGACACAGGCTGTAAGGTAAGGCGTCGAGCGAGAAAGTCTGAACCGAAAGCGTTTGCGCGGGAGGGACGCCCCACCAAACAAGATCTACCGGTTCCGGTTCAAATTTCCTTCTACGCATTTCCTCACCCTCAATCATCGAGCTGAATATTCTCTTCAATCAACGCAAATCTCATCCTGTCGGAAACACAGCGTGAACCGCGGTGTCCCCTCCTATAGGCCTTGACTTTACTTTACGGTTATCAGCGACCACCCAACTCCAGTACACCTCGTAGCGTACCGCAAGACAGGCCTTGAATATAAAGCACCACAATCTAGCAGCATGGGCGAGTTCCAAGAGGTCAGCTATCGACTGTTGGTTTCGCTCCTTCAAGGTCTCTCACAAGCTCATGGAAGTAGACTTCACTCGTCGCGGAGCAAGACCACCTCGCCACGCCCATTTCGCTGGATGATACCACTTCGAGCCTGTCGGGCAGCGCCTAGCGGGCGGTCTGTTTCTTGAGCGGAGGCTGCCCTCAACGAGTCACGATCCTAGGTGAGTCGTTCCTTTCGCTCGCTGCTTCCTTATAGTGGTCATGGAACAGCTCCCGGCTCCAGGGAAGCTGCCGTCGGCCGAAGACAGAGCAGGACGAAGAACTGTCTTGCTCTCGATCTAAATTTCATTTCATAGATGCTGTCCTCAACCTTGTGATGAAGCCGCAGCTCTGACAGAGTTGGTTGACACCCGTCGCCCAATAAGTGCAAGTGAGTACTAGGAGGATGCGGGTACCTATGATCATAGTTGATGAAGAGCTGACGACGGTAGCAATGAGATGCTTCGCTTTTTATGTAGATTCCAGAGACCCACATATGGCATTGGTTGCCGACCATCTTCATCACGTGACCGAAAAATGAGGAAGGCGAGCTGAAGCGTTCTGTTGACTTTGTCTACGTCTTAGGGGTCTTACCTTGGCATTTTGACCTTTTATATCAAGTGGCACTGTCTATGGCAAGGCGCCAGGAAGCTCACGGGATTTAGTATACGAAGATGATAGTGGCGTAGGCAATGAGATGGCCCGACGAAACATGGCAAAAAAGATTCGCGTGCCCTGCCAGAATGACCGTAAGCTATCGACTCGCCACAATCGTGGACACAATTGTTTACAATCTTGTCTTTCCCATAACGCGCTCCCATCGCTAAAGGCTAAAACCTTGGCGTCGAGAGCCGCTAAAGTAGGAGGCCCCAAGCGTGCATACTGCCACCTTGTCACCGTAGACATCAGATGACCCTTCTGCGGTAACCTTTTGCGTAGGTTTATCATATACTTTGTCTGGTTAAGGGACCTTCAATTGCTGCGAATATAACAAGTACGACGAGGTCTTGTTCTCACCGATTGGGGGAAACGGCTGCCTTGGCCAGTTGGATCGGCTCGATCGCTTCAGCATATCCCCAACCCGCATTTGAGCGTTCGTTCACAAAATCAATCAGCTCTTAGGCATAGAACCGATGGTCAGGAGCTTTTCTGCGGGGATCCGAGGTTTCGGCGTGTGGGTGGGGGGGGGGGAATCTAGGCTCAGTAAGTTGCTCACCAAGGAAGATCGGTGATCAAGCTGCTTGCAATCTCGGCACGCGGATTGGACGATAACAAGGGAGGAGGCAAGTGTCAACGCAATCAGCGTCGAGCTCAAATTTGGTAGGGCCGTCTCGGTCCAATACGTCTTGCACCCCAGTCTTACCGCTTAAGCTAGTTGATAAGATTAGGGGCAATTACCTCAGAAGGTGGCACCCCCAGATTTTGATGGCAATTTCCCCAAGCTGGCAACTTCCCTCCCGCCCTTGATTTTGGCGACCTGTTGAAGGCCTTTCATCGACCATTGTCATATTACATTACAGTCACGAGGAGACGGAGCCCGATGGCACCATCGAGGGAGGGGGAGGAAACTTGCAAAACGAGCCCAGGTAGTGGTTCAGAAATGCCACCGTCTCCCGTTTCAGGTGCTCAAACTTATATGAGGCACAAACTTGTCATCCTTGAGATCATATCTTCGTATACTGATTGGACCCCACCGTTGCTAGTATCCAGTTGGTTCCCGTTTTTTTTTTTGGCATGGACAACCAGGAGTTCCCACCCCGATCCGTTTGCAACTCCGAATGGCGGTCACGTGGGTGCTCACGAACCCCACTGTTTCATGTCCACTTCGCTTCATCTGTGCCCAGCAAATGCTCTGTCTCCTGACTCTGCTCCGGGAAGCTAGATTTTTACAGCGACCGGTTGCTTTATTGTTGACATGTATGCTCACGCAAGACCTTGACAGGTCTAGGCCTAGAAACACTATACCGACAATAATAGTAATCATTATATATACGCCCAGTTCCAGGACATAGCTTAAACGAGAACGAAGAGCGAACCGACCGGGGGAGGTATGCCTTTAAATTTCGCGAACATAATGTTGCCGACAGTCCCCCCCGCGAGGATTCGGTTCTGTTCAGAATATCGAACAGCTTCGGGTAGCGCCACTGCGAAGCCAGTTCAGGCTAGGATGTCGGCTGCAGTCGCCGGCCCCCATGAGAGAGGGAGTGAAGTGAATATCGTTGAGTGGTCTACACCCAGGCGTCCTCCGCCGCGGCAGCAGCTCGCCTGATCCGTTTGCAAAACGAAGGCCAGCCGGTAGCTCACCTGTTCATGTCGGCATCGTTCTAGGCGTCCAATGCTCCATGCGGGCGGCTTATACGGGCCTGAGCGTTGGATGATGGAGCGCGAAAGGTGAACGTCTGCCATCCAACTTCAACACGATTAGCGGAAGTATGAGGCCATCATGCTGATGGCGAGAAGCTGTTAGAGTACCGGTGGTCGACCTTTCTGCTAGCTGAGACTGACGACCTCGAGTATCCCTCTGAGAGGTCTGGTCCAGTATTCAATACGGCGTCAGAACCTTAAGCGACAAAGCTAAATATAGGGCTAAGAGGACACACTCATTTTAGGTGCAGATTTCTCCATTGTAACCTGGGGATGGACTAAGAAGGGAAAATGGACTGGGCTATCGTGTGGAAGAGTGTGCGGCGCAGGGATGGACGTGGAGACATGGTGTGTCGTTGGTGAGTCTCCCGCCCACCAAAAATATCCGTCCCTCTAGTAGTAGACGCAAGCTTTGATTACCTTCGGAAAGGCTGCAATTTTGAGTGGTGAAGGAGCGGGCGAATCGTGTTGAGGGCAGAGATATAATCTGGGATGAAATAGTGTGCTTTGGAGGCGGGCAAAACGCATGCTTGTGGTGGTCCCATGGGCCGCATTACAACTCTCGGTCCTTCAGCTGACGAGCCGTTGAGCGGGGAAGAGGAAGGCAAGCCGGGATAGGGAGTGAAACAACGAGTGAGCGAGTATTCGGAATGATGCTCGCGGGACGAAATTCCTGCCGCGAACGACCTCAGTCGGAGTCCGAATTGGCAGCTGGGGCATTTCATTCACCACCATCGACTAGGGTACCCTTAACAGTCAAATACAGAGCCCATATGTCGGAATACCTCTTCAGGCCGCCTGGAGTCGTTTTGCAGATCTGGATATCGTGACAACCCGGTCCCGCCCAATCGCAGTGTGACTCTTAGCTCACTTCAAAGGCAGGCTATGCCTGTAATTGTTATTATTGCGCAATATAATGAAGACCAAGAGACCAAGCTATAGCTGGTTCCAGGCATTTGACGCTTCCCTCCTCCAGCCTAGTGGGGTCGGTTTCACTGGCCACAAACCACAACCAGCCCTCCCAGTACTGAGCACTTGCTCGAACCCCTTGGGCCACGCAGCGGCCTGGAAGCTCACTGAGAGTAGGACAGATGAGAGATTCAAAACGGGTTTCTATCCCAAGTGAATGGTCCTCCGGGTCGGTATACGTATTGGTATCGCATTGAGGACCCAGCCCCTAGAAAAGCCGCTCTCGGTCGGAAAAGCAACACCGGGAGCGCCCTGTTTCCGGATCCTGTAATCCCGTGATGAGAAACGGGGATCCAGGAAACCGTGATTCCGGGAAACGTAGTTCGCTCTACGAACCCATCTGTGTCCCGAGAGGACTATATGTCCAAGAAGAGGTCAGTTTGGTGTTTAAGTATGGCATATGGCTGCTGAGATAGTCGCGTTCTTATGTAGGTTTTCCATTTCCTTGGGGGTTGTCCGTATCTTTGGCAATTCAGGGGCTGCTTATTGGTCGACGTAACAGAAAGTCCCACGCAGACGATTGGAGAATGGATCAGAACAGACGAATACAATATGGGTCGAAGGCTTTGGTTTGGGTCATCTGGCTGGCCTGGACCACGCCCTTGAAGGGCCTAGTGGGTTCTCGACGGAACTGGTTGGCCTGCCGCAGACGGAACCAGTCCACCGACCGTAATGCCGCTTCGGGGCATCACGTTTGGACCGCCTAGGTCAGTGACTGAGCGCAAGTTGAGCCAGTAGAGGCAGGTGGTAACTTGCTTTCATCTCGACTGCCACGTACCAGCTGAGACTTACTTTTATCAGAGGTACGATATGTGGTGTGGCAGCCACCCGTGGTAAGTACAAGCACTTCAGGCTCATCGTTATCGAAGTATTTCGGCCACGCGCTTGATCTAAACCACCCTACTCAACCGACCAACGGACGAAGGCAACTCTGGATTCTAGCTAGCGCCGGATGGCATTGCATCGCTCGAGCAAGGAATCAGACACGGGTGACCCCTAAATGATATCTGCAACTTTGCATCGTGCTTACAGCTTATTTACCAGACCCGTCTTGATTTTAACGCTTCATTACTTAGCATGTACTCCAAACCGCCGTTCCGCTTGATAGATGACGATAATAAGGCATCATTTGCGCCAGGTGGACCGAAGAACGAACCAACCAACCTAAACCATGAGAACTGTGGCGTGGGAACCGATCCCTAGCGTCAGCACACCCTGGGCGAAGCTCCTGCCCATCCCTGCGTCCACTGTTCTGACGGCGGGTGACCAACGACAGGCAGTTGCTGAATGGCTTGATCGTGATTCTCATGCTCGGTCTCGATGAGCTGGGACTTACTCGAGAAACGCCAGATTGACGAGATATTGCTGCTGTACTTAACTAAGTTGAGTATTCGATGCAAACGAGGGCGAGAGGGAGAAAAACGACACAGTAAAGAGATTGAGCTTCAGACTGTTGTCGATGGTTTCCCGTGAAAGCTTCGGGTATGCTCAGTGCGTCGAGCCACACTGCTACACCGGCAACGCGACTTCGAATCTGGTCCAGTCTACGATGTAAAGTCGCTGAACTAAACAAATACAAGGACGACGTTGGCAAGTGGTACGGGCTCAATCCTCCGCTTCCTTGGCCACACGGCTAACCTTCTATGTGGAGTACAGCATGTAGCTTAGCTAATAATTGACCTACTTCCGGTGGCCTCGTTTCACAGCTTCCGCGAGCCAGCCATCGGCCTCCATAGCATCCATCGCTTCAACGGTTGAAGCTGGACGACGAAGCGTATATATTACAGCGTGAACGCGGAAAACAGAAGTCCTGCGACGGCGCGATAGGACGAGACAGTAAAGAACGGATAGTCGGGTTTTCTGCTGGCTGAGAGCGGCTTCGAGCGTCTCTGCAAGGCTTCGGTCCACCATTCAATGAGTCCCCAGAATTTGAAGGAAACGTACCTGAAGCTTGGGCCGTGGGGCAGAAAGACGAGAATAGGTTGAGGGACTACCTTGATTGTGATTCAGACGGAGTGGGAAGGTTACGGGCGAAGCTAGATTTTGCTAGAGCGGGTGGATGGAGATGGAGACATTTTGCGTCGCTGAAAAGTCTGCGACCAGCTGAAAGAGGTCAGATAGCCTCCTGGTGTGCGTTGGGTATGGAACGCCCTTGGTGAGGTAGCAATCTTTAGTGAGATAATAAAGCTCGCAACTCAATAAGAGGGAATGGCATACTGGATGGAACTACGGAACGGAAAGCATGCTCGTATCCCTTTTGCGGTCGCGTTACCGCCCACGGTCCTTCAGGTAAGTTTTCAAGCTAGGAGGAACAAGGAAAGAGGCTCGAGCTAGAGGTAGAGGTAGAGGTAGGAATGAAGGATCGAGCGAAAAGGTCAGAATCGAAACTGTCTGCGCCGTAACATGTGCCCCAACCAAACAAGACCCGGTCCCAGTCTAAACTCCCATTTCCTCAACCTCCACCATCGCGTTGAATATCCTCATTGAGCCTTGTGAAGCCCGCCCTGCCAGAAAGACGGCGTAGATCGCCTTGCCCGTTCCACAGACTTCGACTTTCCTCTGCCGCTATCACCGACGACTCAATTCCCAGCACATCTTCACGTACCGAGCCACAGAGCTTGCATATGGGTCGCCACAACCAACCAGCATGCGCGGGCTTTAGAGTATCATCTATCGGCCGTTGGACCGCTCCTTCGACGCTAACATCCGCAAGCTCAATGAGGCCAGGCTATACGAGTCCACCGCAAGACCACCATGCCTCCTTGATGCCATACGATGCCCCCTCAAGCCCGCACGGTCGCATCTCGAAGCTGGGTCATAATTCGAGGGAAGGCCGGTGAGCTCCTTTAAGGAGTCTCTGGCCTAGGTCGGTCCTTCTTTGCTTTCGCTGCTGATTATGGTGGTCATGGAATACCTCTCCCTCCAAAGAAGATGCCTTCGTGCAAATCTGCTCCACACGAGTCAAGTATGGTGGCAGTGGGGGGGATCGTTTTCCTGTCATTCCATACAACTCGGTTTCCGCCCCACCCTGAACTAGAAACGACATACTTTTCATTGAATAAGAGCCGCATTTAGGTCTCTACTCTTCATCGAGTGGGTGGTGTTTGTGACAAAGCGCCACGAATCTCGCGGATGCATACTGGTACAAACGCGTTCGACAAGTACGCAGACGGTTCGAAGATCCGCCGAAAACCAACGACGAAAGTGCGCGTGGCCCGTCAGAAAGACCATAAGTCACCAAATCGCCCCGATTGCCGGCGCAAGTAGTCGCCTGCTCCGTTGCTTGTAACCCACTCCCGTCGCCGAATGTCCGAAGCCCTGGTGTCTACTGTCACTGAACCATTCTTGTTGCCATCTAATAAGAAAGCAAAAGAATTTTTGGACTATGTGACCGTGCTCGTTATCCTAAACTTAGATCATTTAACGCAAATCTCATCTGTAATCATGTGTACTGTATACCATTCGCCGCGGCCGTGTTCAGCAGTGCAGAGCCAATCGCTTCAGCACCCCTCGAATGCGAAGATCTCTCCATGACGCTTATTCTCTAATTGCAAGAACTTCTGTAATTCAGGGGTTATCTTGCTGTGAGTCGACACCGATGAAGCGTCGCTGCAGCTTGGTCCAAACTAACAAACATTTAAACACCGCCACCGAAGCGTCGCCAAACGAACAATGCCCATGACCGTGTGAACTCGTGAGGCTGGAGGCTCTTCCTGGCCTCGCTTGTGCAGGCAGTAAAGCACTATCTCTTGGCTCAGCTGAGGGAGAAAGGGAGAACCAGTGACCAGCAGTAATTGCTGTATACCGTATCATTCCTCATACTGGGTCGCGACGCGTTGGGGCTACAGAGAGAAGCGCCAGACTGAAAGTATGGCTACTCCTTTGAGCTAAGTTCAGCAAATGACGCGAACGAGGGCTGACGACAGAAAACGACATAGTAAGGGTTTGAGCATTGAGCCATTGCCAGTGGCTCCTCGTGGAAGCTTAGAGCGTTGAGCCACATCGACGCTGCCCGGCCTGGCCACTTCTAATTCGGTCCAGTCTAAGATGTACTGGGAGTACAGTCGCCGAAATATATACCTATATAAACCGGCATGGAGAGGTTGTCGAATCACACAAGCTCGATCCTCGGCTTGCTCGTCTCCAGCAATGATATCACCAGGCCTCTACGTGGAATACAGGATGCAGCTCCCAAGTCATCTAGTTCTATTGGTCCCATTTCCAGCACTTCCAATCTCCATAAAAGGGCTTCATAGTACCCATCACTTCAATGCTTGAAGCTGGATGCGAAACGTCGGTCGTACGACGTGAGTGCTAACAACAGAAGCCTTTCGGCAGCCCAATACGGGTAAGGTAGTAGAGAATGTATGGTCGGCTTTCTGATAGCAAGGACAGGCGTCGAGCATCTCTGCGAGGGTTGGTTTTGTCATCTGATGGGCGGTCAAAATTCCAAGGCGACGAACCTGCGACTCGATGCATAGGGCGGTGAGGGCGAGCTAGGTTTTGGGTACCAGTACGTCGACTGCGAATCGCGGTGAAATAGGAGGATGAACGATCGATGCTCGCTTTCGCTAGAGTATGCGGAAGGTGGATGGGGATGAAGGCATGTTGTGCCGCTGCGAAGGCTAGCGCCAACTGAGAGAGGTCAGACCATCGCGTGCTGTACATAAAGGGTTGAACGCCTTTGGCAAGGTCGCAAGCTGGGGTAAGATGATGAGATAGTCCTACCTCAAGAGTCAGTGGGAAGGGGTATTGGATGGTATGTGCTTGGTGGTGGCGACAAGCGGGCTTGTGTCCCTCCTGCGGTCGCGTTACAGCCTTCAATTCTTTCAGCGAGCCTCCGAGTTGGGAGGAGGAAGGAGAAGATGTTTGAGGTGGGGTACGGACGAAGCATCGAGCGAAAGAGTCCGAATCCAAACCGCCTGCGCGGAGACAAATTTAACGCCCGCCAACAAAACAACAAAATTCTGTTCTCGTCCAAACCTCTCCTTCGCATTTCGTCACCTTCCACACGGAGCTGAAAATTCTCATCGAGCAATGAAAGCCTGCCCTGTCGGAAACACAGGATGGACCGTGCTGTCTCGTTACACGGACCTTGACTTTACTTTGCCATCATCAGCGACCACTCAGCCCCAGCGCGACTCTTCACGTACTGCCGGACAAGCCTTTCATATGGATCATCCCAAGCGGGCCACATAAACAGGTTCCGGGCCATCACCTATCATCGACCCCGCTTCTTTGGCGGTTATTCCCCCCAAGCTGAACGAGATCAGGCCCCGCCAGTTCAAAGCAAGACAACGACGCCAAGCCGTTACCGCCAGACGAACTTGCTCGGCCGCATCTTAGCGGATGGGTTGTTACTTGATGGAGGGTTGGTGAACACGTTCAAGGAGTCCCGGTTCTCGGTGAGTCTTTCCTTGCGTTCGCTGCTTCCGTTTGATGGCCTTGGAATAGCTCCAGGCTTCAGAAGACATGCTGCCGGGCAAGCCAGACAAGAGCGATAAGTTCTCTGCCTCGATCCAAATCTCATTTTGTGGATGTCCCCCTGGACTCTGTGATAGAAGTTTAGGGCCAAGACACTGTGATCGGTGAGCATAGATATCTATGAGGCGCTAGTCGTCACCAGGAGGCTACAGTTACAAAAAGAGTCAAAGTTGCTGCACTCGAATTGTGTACGGTCGCAGTGGGAAGGATCACGCTCTTTATGTAGAATTCATATCTCAGTTGTCCAGATCCTGAATTCGAGCGCTGACCATCGAGCGGCATTACTCGACCCGGACTGGGATCGGACAAGTGGACGGAAGGCGAACTGAAGTTTCTCCCTTTTGCTTTGCGTGCACCCTTGGAGGTCTTGTGAGGGGTTCAGAGGTACGTGGTGCTCGATTGGAATAATCGGCCTCCTGACGATGAACTGTATTAAACCAGCTTTTATGCGGACACAAGGTCATTTCATTTTCAAATTTCGACTATTACACCGGGTGAATTATATTCAGGCACTCCAAAGACTCATATACGCAGCATACTAATACCAACTTGGCGAAGAGTACGCAGGAGACTCATTAGAAGGCTCGACGAAAAGCGGCGACGTTCTCGTAGCATGCCAGAAGAGCCGTATCCCAACAACCCGCCCCGACTACTCGCACCCATGTGAGTACTCTTGTCTCCTCCGCAACCCGCTTTGGTCGTCAACTGGCTGAAGCTCTGGTGTTTAGGGCCACCGAATCGTACTCGCTGGGACACAGAGCAGGCGATTACCACTATGCTACCGGAGATGCCAGATGATTATTCTATGCGAGACTTTGACATAGCGTATCCCGCATTCCCTTATCTTGTTAGAGGATCCTACGAGTAATCTATCAGCTGAAAACTCGTCTCGTCCTCAGTCCTTTCGGGAAAGTGGCTCTCTTGACCCGACTTGGACTAGCTCGATCGACCGCTTCAACATATCACCAACCCCATATGCTCGGGTCCGTAACCGATTTTTGATATTTTTTGAGGGGTAGACCCGGTGGCCAGAAGTCTTTCCTGCGGAGATCCGAGGTAAGTAGTGAGGAGTGGTACGGGCCCTGACCTACATGCTTGGAGACTCTTCTTAACGTGCTATGCGAGATTCTACTCGTAAGCTGCCTCATCGGGACTTTGTCTGCGATCGAATGTTTACAGTTTCCGAGAGGCGGATTGGACGAAAACTAGGAGCAGGGGAGGCGAACGCAATCGGGAAGGTTTTCGGGGTCGCCCGATTTGGCTCTGCGTCACCAGGCGAGCCAATAAGAGACAAAGTGCTTCAAAGAGTTGGTACCGTTCGTTAGTCAGACCTAAGATTTCTGTAGGATTCGGACCAATCGTTCACAGTTGTCCTCGAGATCACAACTCGCCTCGATCGTTAGCACGCTTCATTTCCTTTCAAACTCTCCCGTCTCCCAGGTCATTTGGTCATCAGATGGCCGAAGCTCTTGCATCCTTTGCTACTGCTGCAATACAATCCCGATGAGACCAGACGGGCAGCCCCAATAACACATGTATAAAATCACAACGCGCGGACGAGTCCAGATACCGCTTGGCGATCGCGCGAGATGCCGATTTTCCCCGTTTCAGGTCCTCGGTCGACGTCTATTCGAATTCCTGAGGTCATTGGCGCCTGCGACCATTGCCAGTATCGATTTCTTTCCTTCTCTTCCTTTTTTTCCATTCTGCTTTTTTCATCTGATTGGCAAGGAATGTCATTGTCAGCTCCGCCGTTCCCCGGGTGGGATCGACATTCACCGTGAGAAGTCACGACATTTGAACTCCCCATGTTCGTGCTCAGCCTATCAGGGCACGGGCGAATCCTGTGTCGGTCGGTTCGACTTTGAGACGCGAGAAGGACAGCGACCGACAACTATTGAATCGTTGATATACATTTTCGTGCAAGGCCTTGACCAGATGGGGCTTAGGGAGACACCATACCGATAGTATAAAAATATATGTATTCATATCCATCTATCTCCTTCCACGAAGTAGCACAAATGAGAACGGTTCGAAAGTTAAGCAACCAAGGGATGCCTGGTTTTTTCCAGGATTACAACGTGGTCGACGAAAACTTCGGTTACGCTCGGGTGATCCAGGTACAGCGATGCTGTTGGGGGCAACGTCAATTGAAACCTAGTCCAGGCTAGGATCTCGGCTGAAGCTGCTGGCCATCCATGGGAGGGACAGAGCGGATGTCATCGAATGGATTACGCCCAACTCTCCTCCGCCGCGACGCTGGCTCGCCTAATCCTCCTGCGGAACGAATGCCCGCCAGCAGCTCACCTGTTCATGTCAGTATCGTTCCAAGCTTCCAGTGCACCATGCAAGGGTCTGATATGTGCCCGACGGATGGACGATGGAGCACGGAACGTCAACGTCGGCCATCCAACGCCAACATGATCAACGAAGGTCACAAGGCACTATGATAGAGGTGAAAGGAAGAGCTCGAATGTTGAACCTTCTGCTAGCTGAGACTGACAACGTCCGGCATCTCTTTGAGGTCTGGTTCAGGATAATATGTCGTCAGACTCTCAACGGACCATGCTGACCAGACTGTAAGCCGACAAAACTCACTCGTTGGAGCGTAGGTGCTCTCATTATAATCTGAGGATGGACTAAGAAGCGCTGTCGTTCGCCCGGAGTGTGCGATGGGAGGAAGGGCGCTGGGAGGTTGTGTGTCGTTGCTGAGAATTCCGCCGACTGGAAGAGCATCCCTCTTGTGATGGACGCAAGATATGGACCACCTTCTGAAGAGCTGCAACTTTTGATGAGCCGAAGACATGCTCTGATGTTGGTGAGGGGAAAATTATGTGTCATAGGTGATGAGAGTGTTTGGCCGGCGGCGCAACGCATTTTGGCGGCCTTACGGTAGTCTTATTACGGCCCTCGATCCTTTTAAACAAAATGGCAAGCGATGGATGGGAAGGAGCAGGAGTGCTAGTTGAGGGCAACCCGGGAATGAAGCCATCGAATGAGAGTTTGAACCGAAATCGTTCTCCGCGTGACAAAGCCTTGCCGCAGACGATGATCGGTCTGAGTCGAAATTGGTGGCCTGCCCGTTTCTTCACCCTTCACCATTGACCTTGTACCCTCATCAAACAAGTCGAAGTCTGCATTGTCGAAAGGCTTCTGTAGACCGTATCAAGTCATTCCGCCGACCTTGACATCGCGTAGCGTCCTCACCTACCCCGCCCCACCTAAATTCGGTGTGACCCTCAGCTTACTATGAGGGCACGCTTGCCTGTAATCGCTATCAGTGAACAAGATGGGGAACTCCCAAGGTGCAAGCTTCTGTTGGTTGGCCCCAGGCATTGGACGCCTCCATCTCGCCAGCCGAGCAAGGTCAGGTCGCACCAGTCCTGGATCACAACCAGCACGTCCCGTCGTGAAACCCCTTCCGGCATTCGGTACTTGCTCGAACCTCTTGGGCCACACAGCGGGCTAGTAGCTCACCGAAGGGGATGCGCCGAGTGGAGACATTCAAGGGCGGTCTATCCAAGGTATATCCATTGTCGCGACAGCGTACGGATCTGAAGCGCAGCGAGGACATTAGCTCCTGGCCAGCTCCGTAAAAGCTGCTGTCGGTCGGAAAGCGCAGCAAAATGCAAATATGATGCAAGACGCCGCCCTTTGACCCTGGATGGGGAACGTGGTTTCCGGATTCCGTGATTCGGCGACATTCGCTCCATGAGTTCAAGTGTTTACCGAGACCGAGGAGGCTACATGCCCAAGGAGTGGGCAGTATGGTGTGCAAGGATGGATTATGACTGGTGAGAGAAACCACGTTCTTATGTAGAATTTCCATTTACTGTGTTTCGTTTTTCGATTGTCCTTATCAGGGTCCTGGTAGTTACTACACAGGATCCACAGGTCCCACGCGATCACCAGACCGTCCCGACGACTAACAAGAATCTGGGACGGATTAAAGGCTTTAGTTTAAGTCGTCCAGGCTACGTTCACGTCCTCAAATGATTGGTTGGTTCTCCAGAGGACCCGGGTGTTCGATGCAAGCGGTTCGCATGCCGCAGAAAGAGTTGGTTCACTGAACATGATGTCGTTTTACTATTCGAGCCAAAATTGGGTGTGAGGTGATCCAGAAGAGGCAAGTAGGAAAAATTACCGTCGTCTTGAGATCTATCTACTAAATTCCGCTCTCTGAGTGGTGTTGTAGACCCTGGCAATCGCCTCCCCGTTTCAAGGCTCAACCTCAAAGCAGACACAAGCGTGTCATTCCCGGGATCAAAACTTCGTCGAATGTTCCTGTCTCTGTTATACCACTCCAATACTAGTATTCCTGCTTTCTCTTCTTTTTATGTGCCGGGAAATAAGTCGTCACCGCGTCTGGACTACTAAAGTGCTTGAACGGCCCTGCCCGTGAGAAGTCGCGGTCTGAGACGCCAACACAAACTCATGCCTACCCTCACGGATGGCAGCGCACAAGCGATTCCGTCGCTCGGCTCGCCTTTAGGATGTGAGAAGGGCAGTGACCGAAGGCCTCTGCTGTGTTATTCTGTATTCCTACGCCGGACCTTGGCCAGTTTGTGCCGATAAAAAAAGTCATACTCAAAGTATAACCTGAGATAATCTTTTCGTGTAGGAGATAGCCCAAACTAAACCAAAGGGTGTATGAACGACTATCTAGAGCTTTTTCAATGATTATGACGCTGTCATCAGTTCCCCTGGCAACTTTGGCAATGATTATATTACTGAATCGGTCTTCATGAATGCTACTGGGGCGACGTTACCTCGACTATAGCTCGTGACTAAGATCCCAGCTGCAGCTGTTAAATCTATACAGGAATGTTAGGGCAGAGATCATCAAGTGGTCTTCGCTCGATTCCGATCCACCGCGACGGCGCCCCGCCCGATCCTTTTCGCAGGCTGAAGGCACCTGGCACCACATTTGCTCGCACCAGCATCGTTCCAAGCTTCTAGTGTATCACGTAGAGGTCTCCAAATATCCTATACCCCCGGCGATGAACGATGAGGTGAGGAAAGCAAATCTTGATCGTCCAACGTCAACACGATCAGCGGACGTATCAGGCCATCATCCTAGTAAAGAAACAGGTATCAGGCGCAGTAAGTTCTTCTGATAGCGAAGACCTACAGCGTTGAGCATCCCTCTGAGGGTTTAGTTCACCATCCAATACGTCGTCAAAGTCCACGGACGACTCTGACTCTGCGCCAGTAGAAGAGGCTCTTTATAGGGTGCAAATATCTCACAGTACTCTGCGAGCGAGCTGAGAGGGTAAAACGCACTACGACGTCGTTCATTAGAGTGGGCGTCCTGGCATTGAAGGTGGGTGCAGTCCATGTTGCTGTTGAGTCTTCCCTTCACTGAAAGAGCCACCGCTTCTCGTGGTGGACACAGGTGATGAATCGCCTTTGGAGGATCTGTAACTTTGAGTAAGGCGCGTGCTCGAATCCTGGTAGGGAGGAACATCATACGCGATGGGAGGCTGTTTGACGTAAGATGCACAACATGCTTGCGGACGTGGTATAATGCATTACGACTCTCGATCGTTTGAACGAGCCGTCGAGCAACGAACCGTCGAGGTGCGAGGAGGAAGGAGCCCGAATGCAAATTTGATGAGGGGAACGGAGTGTTGGGGCGAAAGAGTCCGAATCGAAATTGCTTCCGCGCGACGCGAAGAATATCTGAGCAAGCGCGATCGGTCCGTGTGGAAATTCGTTGGTTGCATATTTCTTCACCTTCACCTCTGGCAAGGATATCTTATACTCTCGTCGGTCAATATACAGTCTGCATTGTCGGAATACCCGCGTAGACCGTACCGAGTCATTGCGTAGATCTTGACATTATGACTGAGCGGTCCTCTCAGATAGATTCATGGTGATCCCCAGCTCGCCCCAAAGGCAAGGTTTACATGCAGTCGTCACCATTGATCAAGATATGGATGTCCCAAGAGATTCCCTACCGTTCGTCGGTCCCGGGCATTCGAAGGCTTTTCTCTTCCAGCTGATTCAGGTCGAGCGTCACAGGCCGCGCACCACGACCAGTGCCTCGAGCCCTTTCCTGTATTCAGTAGTCGCTGGAGCTTGTAGGGCCACACAGCGTACTGGTAACTCCCTGACGGGAAGGCGAGCTCGAGCCGTTCAATCTCGTCTCCATCCCAGGCGAATCCTCCCATGCCTCAGCATGTATTTCTACCTCGCAGTCATAACAAAGCTCCCAGCTCTTGGAAAACGCCTTTGGTTGGAAAAGCACAGAGCACAACACGGAGCCTCGTTGTTCCCCGACCCAAATCTCTTGCCAAACATACACCCTTTGACCCTGTGATGGGAAACGCGCAATGCAGATTCCGTGACCTCGGCGACATGGTTCGTTCCACGACCGAAATGATTACCAAGGGGCCGATATGGTGCGGAAGAGTCGAGGTCGCTGCACAATTATCGAGCACGGCAGAGATGCGAAGGCCCCCAATCTTATGTATACTTCTATATACGTGGTTGTCCGTAGGGTCCGGGTGTTGACCTTTGTCGGGACAGCAAGTAATTGGAGGCTAGACGATACGTTCAGACTGTGGGATACAGAGCGTATGGGGGGGCTTGGCCTGGATCGTCCCGCTACTCTGCTCACTTTCTCGAAGGGCCTGGTTGTGCCTCTGAGAGACCGTTGGTGTCCGATGCAAATGGCCTTTCACTGAAATGACGTCGTTTCAGTCTTTCCCTTTAACATCTCATCGTCGCTTGGAATTCGCCCGTCCACAGGCCGGATGACGGAATTTCCCCCTGTTAAGACACCTTGAAACGTGCACTCCTCTCCTCGAGCAGCAGAATTCATCGCAACGAGCCAAAAAAATAAAATAAAAATAATTAAACCCGCAAGGACGGCTTTGGGAGCAGAAAATAACCAGGCAATCAAACCAGGCGCAATTACAAGAAAGGTGCGACAAAAGATCGGGCTAACAACACGACACCGTCCCTGGTACCTCTCTCCCCGTCCTATCTCTCCCAGAACTCGCCTCAGTCGCAAGGTGGATAAACTCTGACGTTATAGTCCGCTGAATACATGCACCCTTGCGGGACGAGAAAACGTATGCCGCGGCGCTGCCTTTTAGGTACGCCCGTCTTTTCAAAACATTCAACACCCTCAAGTTTAGCACTGGTACTTCCTCTGCCACGAGTCGATTGGATGAGAGAGACTTGTCCCCACTCCCTCCGAATCGGGGCTGGGGTTTCTGGAGTCTGTGCTGAAGGTCGATAGATTCGAAGCCGTGGAATACGGCCCTACTCCCTGCCCGCGGGTAATCCTATACAGGTTAGGTGATGGTCCATAGCTTTCTTCTTCGAAGGCGTAGTTGAATTCTGAAATGTGTGAAGAACAGGGCAATAGAGGGCCCAAGGGATCATGAATCCCTATCATCGCGCAGTCTCTGGCAATCACCTCAAAGCAAAGATACCTCCTCCAAGTATCGTCTGCCGAATCCTGGATGGAAAGCGGGGCGCGTAAGTGATCGGTCAGCGAACCGCTGAAAAATACTCATCTACCTTATGGAACCGTGTGCGGGGGCCGCCGCGGTAGTCTTGAGGGTCCCCTTTGGTGTCCCTGAAATGAAGGACGCCGTTGATGGCGGGGCGACTATAGTGTGAAACATCAGTACATCTGGCTGCCCGCGTCGGGATGACCGGGCAATTGCCCTTTGAATGAACCGTGGCAACATGAGGGTTTCTCGTCGCTGGCGGGCGTCCATTTCCGTCTGTGGAGCGTCTTTTTGCATGGTGGCAGCGCTGATGGGAGGGGGTCTTGCGCCTAGACTCCATACTCGGACAACACACTTCACGCCACGACAAATCAGGACGTAAGCCCATGCCTAGCTGGGGCACATTCGAGTCAAAAGAGTTCCGTTCCAATGAGTCCACACCCTCACAGGCTCCCTGTCTGACAGCCCACTGTCCCGCTTGTGTGCGATTTCCCGTTTGAGCTGAGCCGCCATTGGCGATCCGAAAAACAATGGCCAGGCCTTTTGTTTCCTCTAGGAGGCCGCATCTGTCTACAGAGCTGCTAGTCGGCGTCTGTGGGCCGCAAGCTGCCTCGCAACCGAAGAGAGCCTTCCCACATCAAAGTGCGAGCAGCGAGTAGCATTGGGACTGAACATCGAGGGTGGCCTTGATGTAGAAGTCTATGCAACCTATTTCCGTCTTTATGAAACAGTGACCAACTTGAGAGGTCTTTCCTCCTTCTCGAACAGTAGAAATGGAAGGATACCAGCAGGGTCAATCTAAGAAGTAAATTCTGCATTGGCGTAATGCGGACCTCCGATGCACCGTCGGGGATAAGGTTTCAGGTGGAAATTCGACCATGGACAAATTCCGTGCCTTTGCTTACAATCAACTGTGGCGCGCACTGCGTGTTGTTGGGGGAAAATCTCCGCGGAAATCCCTCATGTAAGGAACTCTCCCACCTCGACTTCCCTCCGAGGGCCGAGTGTGTGATACGGGAGAATAGTGGTTCAGTTTCACATGGGAGACACCGCGGGGGTATATAAGGTCGTGGCAATCAAGAGTAGTACATCCCCTTTCCGAGCCACAAGCAGCCAGGGATCCCTCTCGTTGCTCGACTGCAACCCGCAATCCAGATACATGCACGTCAAGGTCATCTAATCAGATTCTTCCGCGCGTCTCTCAAAATCCAGAGGTTCCTACGAGTTGCATCTGAGCGGTTTCCTCTCAGAAAGCACGATTTCAGCACCTATTATTCGTTTTGCAGAGGCTAAGCGCATATCATCATGAGAGCATATTGATTGTTGCGGTGTTTGGGAAGGGAGTTGGGTGGTGGGGGTGGTGCCGACGTGGTTGGGGGAGGGGCGTTCACCTTCGACCGCGTTCTACTGGATTCCAAACGAACCAGGCAAGGGTCCGCGCGAGCAAATGTCATCTTGGTCTGGTCATCCAAAACGCCACAATCGCGTTCTTGTCATGGAACGTCGCCAAAAGCATTCTGGAGCATTCTCGACTCTCTTCTTCGCATCGACAGTCAGGGTACCTCGCAGCTTGGGAGGCATTCCATCCCGCTTCAACACATTCCTTGCTCATTTCGGCAAGGAAGCCAGTCGTATTGGTCAGGTCTTCCCTCGTCTCCCACCACTTCCATTCCGAGAGAAAAGCAGTCCGAATTGGGGTAGTGAAGTGCGAGGTTTGGGAGGACCCAAGGATTTCGTGGTTGTGGTATACAGATCTTGGACCTGGTCGCGTATTTGCAGAATTTTGGTCTTGACGAACGCCATTTTCAGGTCCTAGCACACTACCTTGGATGGGTAACGACCGCGAATGAAGGCGACCATAACTTACAGCTCAATACGGTCTTGAAAGACGTTCAAATCCTTCTGGAATCCATCGGCTGTTAGTAATGCCTTTTTTTTACCCCGACGTAAGGCGTCGCCCCGCTCATGCATATGACCGTTCGATTCTCCTTGCCCGAATACCACGCCAGACGAGCACGGTGATACTTCACGAAGATGGTACTTCGTCACAGATTTCGACCCATACTTCAATGGTGAGCAAGTACCTCGAGCAAAAATACCCGGCACAGATGCAGTCGCTTTGCCAACGCAGGAAGGAATCGTAAGCACAGTCGTGAAAGCACTTGAAAAATTCATCATTGATCCAAGAATTGTAGTCTGCTATCCTCCGGGAGGCATCCCGCGAAGGGGGTTCTGGTTTTGTGCATTGTACGTAATATTCGTATGTTTGCGACCCAACGGTTAACTCGAGCTTTTGCACCTTTCCAGGTGGTGTGCATTGCATGTACAGGAGCGCCGGGACATCGGGTACGCTTGCAGATTTTCTTTCTTCGGCAACGGACGTTAATGCAGCAGCTAGTTCTTACGCCGGAAGCAAACGAAAAAATCCGTTACACGGATGTTCCAAATGGCTCGCCGACCAAGGAAGCTTGTAAGTGTCTTGGGCCTCAGAGCAGAACATCACATTAACCTGTTATGGTAGTTATTGTTGGTACCGATGGCGTTAGACTATATGGCCAGGTAGGGCAGCGTTCTTGCTAATGGTCGATTGGTCTTGACTCTGGCGTTAGGCTTTCATAGAATGCCTGTCAGATGGTGACGAGAAGCGGTGCGGCACAACACTTACCGTACGTTCAAATGCTTGACAGGGATTTTTATCATAAATGTTGATTTGTTTCTGCTCTCGTAGCTTTCATTTGATGTGAGCGGTATCTTGACAATTCTAGCTACCTACACTCACGTCTCTATCAGATGTGCAATTCAGCTGAATTCCTTGGTACGTGCTGCTCCTGTCCATTCTTCGTCGTCTCTAACACCGTTCTGGTAGCTGGAGTTGTTGAATTACCATATCAATACCGTTCCCCAACCTTTGATGGAGGTGCCATCGACCGTGTAGCAACAAGGTCTACTAACCAACTGGTTCGTCTGTAAAACCGCTGTTCTGCCTACTAGTTCGTTAACTTGAAGAAATTAGGTTGTCATCTCAGCGTGCCAACGCGATCAGGTCGCTGGGACATATCGTGGATGCGGCGCGCTAACGTATCTCCTGGCAGCAGCCCTCAGTAGGTGGCACTCGTTACTTGAGCGGATGCGAAGGGGCGTGACGAATCTTCATTCATAGGGCAACAGGTCTCGACAGCTCCGGACATTGTCCGATACATCCATGGCGTATGCGAGACTCAGCCAATCCCAGAATACCTTCAAACACCTCAAATCGCTTCGAGGTACCCTTTATCGGGAGGCTTTTGGCTCATTCCTGAGCGCCATTCGGTACTTTGATTCTCGATCTTGGCAAGCGAACAGATACTTGAAGACCACACACAAAAAAAAAAAAAAGAAAATTCGAAAAAAGAAAACTGGTATCAAATTAACTTTTGGGCTATCTCATCACGTTTCATATCCCCGGCTTGGATCATCTAACACAAATCTTTTACTTAATATTGTAAACCAGTTGGCCCTACCGTGTTCGGCTCTCTCGTCTACCAATTATTCTGCTTTTGTACCTCAAATGGACTCGTTTATGCAACGTGTACATATGGACTCGATGGACTAATCTACTGTATATTTGATTGTAAAATGATTGAGCTGAGATAAGGGAGTGGGCGCCGATCAACCGGCCGTCGGGAACCAACGGGAACCGTTCGATCGCGCCAGCACCGCTGGAGTACGAAGAAATGAAAGCCATTCCTTGACCGAAGTAATGCGAGAGATGTATCGCTGGAAGTGGCGCGGAGGGGCCTCGCTCCACTCTGACCGAACGAACCAGCTCCGACACCCAGGCTTCTTCAGGACCTTGCCGGCTTATCTCTGGGGGCCTAAAGTGATGTATTCCAAGCTTGGCTGGACGGGGTTCAAGGACAAGAATGGTATGTAGCTCACATCTGTCTGAACGGAGATAAGTGGCTGGCCACGCACGCTTAGGCAACTCGAGGACATTTTGTGGTATTCACGACCGCCTTAGGTCCATTTTGCTATTGGAGATATTTGTCTTGCTCTTGACCTTCTCTTTTAAATAGACTCACCACTCAAGTACATTCGAGTACCATCGCTACCCTACCCTCGCAGGTTGCCTCAACCATTATCAGCAGACCAATCAAATTTTAAAATAGCTGCAGGCAGGATTTATGACCGGATTGAATGAATCGATACAAACCTGCTTCAATTCAGATTTATCCTTGAGATTCTAGCTTGCGTCGAAGGGCATTCCCTCGCTCAAGCTAGGGGTTAGATGCGAGTTGCCTATCAGTAATGGGTACAAACTTGCTCCCCGCTCCATCTGTCATATTACGCTACTCAGAGCGAAGTGGGAGATATATCGGACGCGCTCCACACGACGAAGTCAATTTTAGACGCTGTCCGAAGCTTGTGGTTGCGGCACCAAGAAGAGTCTCGTCTTATCTGCGTGCAGCGCTTCATTGCTTATCGTATCGGCATTTCACTTGACGGGTGGAGATGACAATATATCAACCGACAACAAGTGACAACAAAGTCACCGAATGACCCCTAATAATTGTGTGGACCCATTGGAATTCTTCCTCACCGTTTGTCCGCAACGAAGCCTATGCTCCATCGCTTGGGTCGACGAGGAGTTATGGGAAGGTCGATGGCCGACAGTGGTTGCTGTATACTTGAGCATGCAGGCTCGACCAGTTCAAGGGGCTTTCGACTATGCCATAGAAAGTCAAAGTAATAATACGGCTAATATACTGAGCAAAGTCCAGTCAACCACACGAGAAAGAACTAATAGAAGCCTAAACGAGAGAGTAAAGAGCTTTGAACATCAAAGCCGTAGACAACGGCCTCTCGTACAAACTTCGTCATACTCAGCACGCCCAGCCACGCCCATATTACTAAGGCAGCGTCCTTTTGAATCCGTTCCGGTCTATAATCCATCGAGGGCGAAGTGAGCGACTACATAAAGTGGCACGTAGGAGGGTGTAGAGGGGGACTGGCTGATCCTGGCTGGCTCGGTTACAAGTGACAATCAAGTCTCTAGTGGAATGCTGCATTAAGCCCAGCTGATGATTCTTCCTCACTACTGACCTCGTTTCGAAGCATCAGGCTACCATGCAGCCCACTACTCCTCCTCCAACGCTTGAGGCTCGACTGCAAACGGGTCGATCGGACAACGGAAAATGCGGTCAACAGAAGCCTTGAGGCAGCCCAATACGGGTGAGATGGTAGAGAATGGATGGTCTGGATTTCTGCTCGCTGAGACCGACATAGAGCATTTCTGCAATGGCTTGGTCCATTCTTTAACGCGTCGACATGGCTTCGGGGAGATGAAACTGCGACTCGGGCCGTGGTGCGGTAAAACGAGGCTGTTTTGGAGTACAAGTATTTCGACCGTGACTCAAAATGGAGTAGGAAAGTAAACGGGCGAAGGTAGCTTTTGCCTAAGTTTGCAACAGGTGCGTAGAGATGAAGACGGTTTGCCTCGCTGAATAGCCTGCAGTCGGCTGAGAAAGGTCAGACGATCTCGCGCTGTACGTTGAGAGTAGAACACCTTTGGAAAAGTCGCAACTTTGAGTAAGACCATGGGATGCTCGTCCCGGGGCAGGGAGAGGATGGCGTATCGGCTGGTACTTTTGACGGGAGACGCAAAGCATGCTTGCGTCGTTACTTCGGTCGCATTACAGCCTTCGGTCGTTCAAGCAAGCCGCCAAGGTTGGAGGAGGATGGAACAGACGCTTAGGTCGAGGTGAGAATGAAGCATCGGGCGAAGAGTCTGAACCTGAACCGTCTACGCGGGAGAAACGCGTTGCACCCGAAGCTCGATCGGTCCGAGTCCAAACTCCCTCCTCGCATTTCCTCTTCCCCCGTCCATCAAGCTGAAGATCGTCATCGACGAATATAGAACCCGCCCCTGTCGGCAGCCAGCGTGGACCGCGTCGCCTCGTCCCGCGGGCGTTGACCTGGCTTCGCCGCTATGATCGACCACACAACTCCAGCACAACTCTTCGCGTACTGCAAAGCAAAGTTTCTGTATGAGACTCCCCAAGCCGAGCAACACGCGCAAGCCCTGAGTGGACAGCTATCGGCTGTGGGGAGCTCCGGAGTGCTTATCCGACGTTTCCGGTCGCAAGTTGATCGAGGCAAGCTCCGCTAGTCAGGCAGCAAGGCAGTCGCGCCATGCCCGTACTCCATGCTACACATCGTAGAACTTGCTGGGACGCGCTTAGAGGATTGGCCGTCATTCGAGGGATGGCCAATGAAGGCATCCAAGAGGTCGATAGATCCCAGGTGAAACCGCCCTTGCGTCGGCGTGCGCTGCGTTTCTGCATAGTGATTTTGGCGTAGCTCCCGTTCCATTGTCGACGCAAAAGCAGAGCCGAACGAGGGCCTCTCCTCTTCTCGATCCGAATCTCATCACGACCAATGCCCGCCTCCACCTCGTGATGGAAGCTTGGAGTGCAGATACCGTGATTTCGATGAACATATAGGTCGCTCCACGGGTCCAAGCGACTACGGGAAAGCTCCGGGTCCAAGAGGAGTCCAAGTTGCAGCACGGGAATCATCTCATAACAGTGGCATCGATCGCGTCCTTATGTACCCATAAGGAGGAGGTGTTGACATCGGGTCTCACGTGAGCCCGGGTCAGTCGCCCGCCTCCCTCGGTCTTGTACGCATCATCGGGGGGTCTTAGGAGGACCGCAGAGGCGTATGGAGCTCGATGCGGGTAAGTGGCCCGCAGTCGATAAACCCAACCAGTGTAACATTGGTAATAAATCATCCTCTAGGCTGGCAGGACGCAATTTCAACCGGGCGAAGAGCTACCTCCACACATTTCAACTCTTTACTCGAATAGCAGCGTTCATGGCAAAGCGCTGCAAAGCCCATAATCGCAACATGAAAATACGAACGTGGTGTAGAGGTGCGCAGGCGGTTGGAAGACTTGCGCGACTAAAGCGGATATATGCAGAGAGGGCCCTCACGACCTTCTAGAACGACCGTAAGCCGCCAACTCTCCCCGATCGCCGACACCTCCGCTGACAGTTTTATGTCCACTAAAACCCAATCTCGTCATCTAGCTGAAGCCTTGGCGTCGAAGGCAACTGCACCACGCGCGTCGAGAGACACCAGGCAGGCGCCATCACCGCCAAGCGACCATGGACGTCCGACGACCTTACGTGGGTTCATCTCCTATGATATCCTTCACCTTATTCAGTCTCTGACGAGTGCCGCGAAATATATCAACCACAAAGTGGTCCTGTTCCCTCCCTTTCAGTGAAGTGGCTTGCTTCACTGCGCTCGTGGTTGGCTTGACCGGCTCCAGCATATCACCGGCCCGCACCCTCGCGTTAGTAAGCGATTTTCATATTTCCCGAGGCTTAGAACAGACGGCTTGAGGGCTTTTCCTGTGGAGAACCACGATAGGTGTCTGGGAGACGGGTAGACAGGAGGCCAGCCCTCTGTGGGCGGGAGGCTCGACTACGAGCGTGCATCGTGATTCTAGTTTTCGAGCTGGTTGATCCCTCGCGTACTAGTAATCGAATTATTAGAAGCTTGTGCGTGGATTTGACAGAAAAAAATGGAAGCGGGAGAGTTCAATGCACGGGTGGGAGACAATGGCGCACCCGCCTGGTCCGACGCTATACGATGTCCTTGCATGGAGTTTTGTCTTACTAGCTATTCAGAGTCCCTACGTGCTCCAACGGCAGCACCCGACTCCCTGACGATGGGTCCTCCCGAATCATCGAAACTCCCGATCCATAGCTGGAACCAGCTGAAAAGATCAACAAGGCGTCGATTCCCAAAGCAGCGGTGTTACCTTTCCCCAAAATCATCTCTATAACTTCGGAGCACTTCGTTTTCGGCTCGTCCTCCCGGTCTCGTGGGACCCGTGCGATATATTCGATCGCTGGCTGGCACCTGTCACGGAGGTTAACCTTGTCGCATCCGAAGCAACGATGAAGAGAACACGCGGCTAGTTAAAAAAGCTACTCGATAAGATCAGAGGCAAGGCTGCTCCCAAAAACAAGCTTGCCGTTTATCTCTATGCAATTAGGGCGGAGCGCTCTGAGCTCGGGTAGCTTCGAGGCGGCAACTCGCTACGATCGTTCGCACCCGCGCACCCGCGCACCTTCCCCCTCGGGGCTATCGGTAGCCCATTTCGGGCGTCAGGTGGGCGAAGGTCTTGCGCATTCTAATCATGATGAGAAGCGACGGACAGCTCGAGCCACGATAGCACGACATCCAAACCATGAATACCTCAACGCAAACCGAGGACGATAAGCGAAGGTTTAGTCGCTTTTCTTGGGCAAAAAGCTCGATCTCCACCTGCCATGTCGGGCTGTACATCGCGCTGCTCCTGCATAATCTGTTCTAAGCACCCCGTCCCGACAGGGAGCGGAACTTACGTCCCTAGTGTTTTGTGCGGGTGATGTATTCAAGGCTAAGCTACGCAGGTCGCCGTCTACGGGTAATTCTATACCCAGAAAAGTGCGACTTTCTGATATCAACGGCGTCTCGCGAGGTTATAGCTTCGACGGGGTCTGGCAAGGTCACCGTCATCGGCACAGGAGCCACACGAAACGAGGAATTTTCACGGAGTATTAGAAACAGGCGCTCCTACCTTGTTCGGCTTTGCGGCTAGAGCCAAGCGTGGGCTGATTACTGCTTAGCTCAGCACCCCGGCAACAGGGGTGAGACACAATTCAGGTTGGGGTGATTGATGACTCCCAAATCGCGGGCCTTGGTTGATGCGGCAATACTTAATGTTATGGCTGCCATCGCAGGCCGATGAGACCGGCAGTCGACAATATTTGGAAATGAGATTAATTTCTGTAGGAAACGTGCACTGCGTACGTCCCTCTCGGACGCGGCTGCGCGACCACTTCCAGACTGACCGCGAGCATCGAGTCGTCACTAGCAATGGCGAGGGAGTAGCTACATCGTAGCGCTTCTAGGAAAGCGTGCACTACAGTTACGGTTTCCCAGTGAGCGGATAGAAACACCTTTGGGAGAATGATTACACCGGGAGGTCTTGACCGACTGAGAGGAACTTGGCGATAGCATTTGCTTCCACGTCAGAATCAAAACTTCTACTACTTGATCCGCATCCACCACAGGGCTCTAGACATCATCCGCTCGTAAGACTGTTATGCCGTCGACCGACTGCAAGCTCTCCCCAGTCCAATCTGCTACCCTCAAGAGATAGGGGACCGCTTAAGTGGTAGTCGCTCCGACGCACGCTTTCGAAGGATCTCAAGGCTACGGACGATCTCGAAGCTGGGGCAGGCTGCCACGACGTTGGGGCCGCGGGGGGTGTCTGACGCAGACGGTGCGACAGTGGTGTCGCAGCGTGTTCTCAAGGGGGTCGTAATCTGGACCACGTACACGGTAGCGCTCGAGGCGAACAAGATTCGGGGCTGGCGGGATGGCGTGCTGCCTTTGTGACAACCCTACGCTAGATGCTCCAGGGCCAAATTGTGGAGATGGACAAGGCCGGATGCTGGGGTGGCGGAGATTGGAATTGGTCACCTTCCAATTTCGTGAGCTTCGTGCACTTCTTCACAACCAGTGCACCGCACCGAGCGATGGTCTCGTCTTTCCGATTGGATACTGCCTTTCTACGTGGATAGACTCAGGAGGAGAATAAGGGTCCAACTAGACAGGGTATGGGAGAATGAGGGTTCAGTTAAACCCCGGCTCGGCCTTTGATCCCGTACCCTATCATATATAAGCTGGGAACTTGACAGCGCCGAGCTGGCGCCCCCCTCCTCGTCCTCAAGCAATCGAAACTGTACCATCGCACGTCGCTCCCGTTGCTCCTCGCGCGCCCGTCAGTCCACAGTGTGCGCAAACAGATTATTCCAGCCAATCAGTTTTCGTCCATGGTTGGGCATCGTGTCGGTCGCGAAGGGGATCAGAGCCAAACCAAGACTTTCAACATTCTATGAGCGATTTCCAACAACGCCAGCATCTACGATCATGAGCGTAGTTTGATTGTCGCAGCAGCATTTGGGGGGTGGTGAGGGTGATGGTGCGGGGGTGTCGGTCGTCGGTGATGACGGCCGGGAACGGAGCGCACCTCCGCGCGCGTTCTACTCGAATAGGGTCCTGCTGAGATTCGATTCTCGACTACCTGCCAAAATCGCCATAATCTCGTCCTCATGGATCCCCAACAGAAACTCCCAACATTCTCGATCGTTTTCCGTATCCCAAGAGCGGGTATTACTCCGATCTTTAAACACATTTCACCTCATTTCGACGCTTTCTTTACCGCAGCCAATGGCCAAGCTCGGCGGATCATCTCCCGTTTCCCATTCTTTACATTTAGAGATAGAGCAGAGCCGACGTGGGCTAATGAAGTACGTGGAAGGACCGAGGTCGAGTGCTGGATTGTTTTGGTAAATGATGTTTCGGGGCCTTCGAGGATTGGAGGGGATGGCTGATGCTGATTATCTTGGGTTACCAGGTCTGCGCACGATATCCCAAGTGGAAAACGACCGTAAATGGCCAAGAATTCGTCTTTGAACTTAACGCGGTGATGAATGATCCTAAGAGAATATTGGATCTCCTGGGTTGTCAGTCATAACTGCCGTTGACCTTGGAGGCGTCATCACCCGCTGACATGATAGTTTCCACTCCCCTAACCGAATGCGATGGTAGATGTGCACGGCGACAAGTCCCGACGATTGTTCTTCGTTTCAGATTTCGACTTGAGCTACACAGACAGAAACGAGGTCACAAAACTCCTACCGCGTGCGACACTGCCTACGACTGGAGAGGTCGCTCTGCCCAACGGAGAAGGAATCGTAAGGACGACTCTCAAATGACATCGAGCGCGTTTAGCTGATCGGAGAACTTAGTTTGCCATTTTGAAAGAGGCTTCCAAGAAAGGCGGTTCAGGCTTGGTTCACTGTATTTGCATTCCATCCGTTTTGCGCCAGCGCACCCGGTGACTTGACACTCGTTCGTTCTAGGTGCCATGCATTGCATGTACCAGGCTTCTGGAACATCTTGTACGCATATAAAACGCCTCTCCTAGACGCACCCGATACTCAGACGACCGACTAGATATTGCAGCAGACGATGATGGCACAATTCATCTCATGAACACGTGGGATGGCTCGGCTTCGTACGAAACCTGTATGTTCAGCTTCACGTCTTGGTCAAATACGACCCTCACCCCTTTACCCCAGTCATAGTTGGTATTGACGGACAGCGGATTTATGGCAAGGTGGGGGACTCTTCGACGAAATTTGGTCACTTTGATCTAACTCGGCCATCAGGACTTTCTGGCATGCCTCCCCGACATGTCTCGGAGAACCGACACCACAATCACAGTACGTTCAGCCGCTCAAAGTGGTTCTATTCTTCGACCAAACTGACCCGCTTCAATCTTGCAGATCTCTCTAGACGTAAGCCTTTGAACGAAAACGCGGTCACAACCCCCACTGACCCCTCTCTTAGGTGTGCAACGCCGCCGGATTCCTCGGTAGGCCCTATCTTAATGGCTTTTCTGAGGCTTTTCTGACGTGGACATATATATGTTAGCTGGCGTGGTTGGTCTGCCGTGCCTATATCCTGCCCCTCGCCCCGACATAGATTACGCCGAGCTGGGATTAGAGCCCCGCTCTTACAACCAACTGGTTCGTTTGACCGACACAGCATTTCCGCCCACCGTCGCGCTAATTCGTCGAACCCAGGTCGTCATCTCGGCATGCCAACTCCATCAGGTCGCTGGAGAGGCTGAGAAGTGCGGCGCCATGACATATCTCTTAACGGACAAACTCACGGGTGAGTCCAACCAAGGGCGTTGACCCCTCCTGTAACCGATGGTCAAGGCGCCTGACGAGAAACGTCGTGATAGGATCACCGGATACCACGGCCGCTGAAGTAGTCCGGAACATGCGCGAGAGGTTCCAAAAGCATCCGAAGCCAAGTGGCCGCCAGCTGCCTCAAATCGCTTCGCGGTACCCCTTGACGGAGAGCTTCCAGCTCCTCCCCGACCCCACCAACCTCCGTGACCACCATGCCAACTTCTTATCCGCCGCCAGAGGATAGGGGCGCAACGATTCGACAACGTCTTCAAAAATTTAATCCATCAAGAAACTCAAACAACTCTAGACCAGCATTCATCTCGTTCAACCATTTCCGCATTATGTTTTCCTCGCTGTCGTGGACAAGGATACCTAACCGGGCTTCCGCTTCGCTCGTCCACCAATCTTTCTTGGGGTTCTCTCGTACTTAAAGATGCACAATACTGTATCATGTAAATATGGACACTATGGGCTAAAAATCGTGTATATATAACAATGGGGCAGAACGATAAATTGGACGGAGAGGAGCCGAGCCATCGAAAGGGACGTCGACAAGATCTTAAGAGCGCTGGGACTACCATATCGGGACCGCTCATCCTGGCATATATGCCCCTTCAGTAAAAAAACCCGCAATTCAGAAAGCTGTTCTAATTAGGAATTGGCGCCGACAGAGCAACACTCTAGCCGCCCACCCAGGACAACTAGCGTGGTCAGTGAAATACCGAGGGTGAATGCGCTGCACGCACCTCCCTTCACATGTATATATATAATACGCACCAAAACAACACGCCGCAATTCTAGCTCGATTAAGCCAGATATATTATAGCTAGGATATGTAACTTGTTTCTCCACGGGGATAACACGGGTGAGTCGTGCATGTTTGGGCACGTCCCGGGAACGAGCTATGCTGCTGATAATGGCTTTAAGGTTTATGCCATTTTTGGAGCATTCCTGCTGTCCTTCTTGTTCCAACCATCGTGATCGAGCCCGTTGCTGGGCGGTACCAGCAGACTTCTGGCATCCACAGCCACGCCACTTCAACACTCCAACACATGCACATGCCACTTGGCCGCGATAAGCATGGCAAATGACCTTCCACTCACGTCCACTAAGCGATAAGGGGCAATGGATACCCTGATCCACATCCACTTGCATGTTGAATTGGGCGGATCAAAGCAACTTCATCACCCCTACTTCGACAGCCACCTGAAAATCCTACCCTTGCAGGTTGCGTAGGAATCGACTTCCTCGAGCTCTTTCCGCGACCGCCAAGCCAGCTTAGTCGATGATATCACCGAGGCAGACTTGAACTTGAGGCTTGAGGCTTGAGCACTTCAAACGACGGGTTACCTCATGGCCCACAAGGTTAAATGCCAAACACAAACAACGTTTTTAACCGTTTAGAACCCCCTTCTCCCCAACACCCATTCCTTTCACTTTTGACTGTCGCAAATGTCTTTCTCAAAATCCTTTGGAAAAGGCGCCCTGGAGGCATTGAGAGGTCTGGTCACCTCCTTTAAGGGACTGAGCAAGGGGAAGCCGGGAGCGCCCAGGTAAATCCCTCTCGTACAAGACACCGAGGCCTTCGTACAGGATTGACCGACAGCGCCTTATCTACGCCCCCGCCACATTATCAGAGCGTTCCGAATCTCTGGAGTTGATCTCCGTTGGGGATTGTGGGGCAGGGACCGCCCCCGAAAGGCTAAGCGTTTCGTAGTTCTGGTGAGTTTCGAATGCGGTACAATGTTCTATAAGCTACTTATAAAGCTCGCACATATACGACCATCAGATATTTATTAAATATACGGACTGGTACGATGAGAGTAATGGTACATCTGGGGCAAAGAGCATGAAACTCGATTCTGTGGAGAACGACCTCGTCGAAGTGCTTGATTATCTCCATTGTTCGTGGACCTTCCACGCAGCCCGATCCGGACCTATTAAGACCGTAATGGCTATTTTAGACCGTCACGATGACGCCGAAACGATGTGGCACATCCTCGTCGACTTCGAAAAGGAGTACACCGATGTGGCAGGTATTACCCAGGCCTTAAAGAGGACTCACCCAACGAAACAAGCAATCGTATGTTAAAGTTCGCTTCATACACACGCTTTAGTTCATCAATTCTTTCCAGCTTGACGCGCTCAAAGAAGCCGGCCAGACTCATTGTTCGGGGCTCGTGTATTGTACGTCGCCTGTTTCCTACATTTTCCACTTCTCCTCCCTCAAGCTCCGCTCCCTTTAGTTGGCGGACACGGCGGCTACGAGCGTCCTGGAGCTAGTGGTAAGGTTTTCTATTTACTTACTGAGGGCGACCGCTGACGCGTTGGTCTCTCTCACAGCTTTGAAGATAAGTGACCGGCGAACTGGGTATACGGTTGACGTCCATGATCCAGAGGGGTCCAAGAGTTCTTGTGCGTACCCTCATGATACCTGAAGATTCGCCCTAACATCACAAACGGGGAAATCAGTCCTACTCGCTATCGACGGAGGAAGGATATCCGGAGAGGTGAGTAATACTCGGAAGCCTTCGTGATCTTCCAAGGCGAAGTTCAACGATCTCCCTAAGGACATCATGTCCCGCCTGCCGGAGAAGATCCCTACGCAATGCGTTCATACAGTGCGTAAATAACAACCTGAGCGGCGAAAGTTACTAATAAAGCGGCCTGCACAAAGGTGGCACTAGACGTATGTCCATGAAAGATTCCGCGGTGATCCACTTTCTGATCAGCCTCTCAAAATGTACAGACGTGTCACAGTGCTGGTATCGCGAGTCAGTAAAGTCTACTAGAAGATTGCGGTACTCTCTAATCTGTATGGCAGGGGCGGAGGAGAGCTTGCTCCGCGTTTATACAGGGGAGCCTTCCAAAGAGGAGACGCGAGAAGACGCCACAAGTACACAACAGAGATCATCCAAGCAACTAGTAAGCCTTTTTTCGATGAAGTATCGCCCAATGCTCACCCGTTGAGGTTAGGTGATCATATCGGCTGCACGCCAAGGAGAGAACGCACAGGCCGTCCACCCAGATCCAGAGCACAGCGAGAAGCAGAATGGAGCCTTGACGTGGTATATGCTTCACTGGCTCACAAGTACGTTTCATGTCATCGCGTGTGGAGAATGCTATAATGACCAAGGAGTCTCTCGTCAGAGTATCCCTATGCTACGGCCCAAAACCTTTCTGAAAGGCTCCGCCATATATGTGTGGAGAAGGCACCAACAGGGAAGAAGCAACATCCTGAGATTTACGCCCGTCATCACTTGACGGGCTCATTTGAGCTCCTTCCAGCGTTGGTGCCGATGGATGACGACGAAAGCAGGGAGGTCGAGAATGCTGCACGAGGATTCCCCATCGTCCAAACTTGGTTCCGGACCCCTCGACTGCACAGTGCTTCAATGCGTCGAGTTCCGCGTCGCAGGGTGGCGGTTCAATAACTAACATCTAAATATCTATTCCATTCCACTCTTGTATCTGTCCGCTGTTTATTTTGAAATGAGTAATCCTTGTCGTCCCGCTTGTCAAAATTCGATCATATTAGCCCATTGCTGCCAGCACCAGAGCATGACAAGCATCAAGGGAACGTAGAGACTTATTGAATGATCCAAGAGAGCCAAAATGGAGTCAACATCGTCAGCCAACGATTATGAGATATGGAGAGTTTCTGAGCTCCCTCCAGGACCCTTGCTTCCTCAGGTCTCGGCTTCCTCTTCCTTGTTGGACCGCTCCGCTTAGAGCACATTCCGCTCGATGACTGCGTTGTATGATATGGTCCCTGATTCCGGAAAGCTGACCGGCTTCGCTAGCCGACCATGACGCGCTGCGTCGTGGATGGGGACCATCCCTGCAGCTTTTCCACCTCTAGGGACTCAGCTGTAAATCCCTGGAATTCGCACTCTCTACTGCGCTGTCACATCAGCCTATTGGAGGAGCTAACTGGAAATTCCAATCACGTATCTCACGTTCGGTACCGTTTTCGGGGCTTGAGGTCCCACCGTCCCTGCGTCGGAAACTATAGCGGAACCGTGGCCGCGTGTTCCTTCAGGCGACTGAGATCACCTACAGTACTAGGTAGCAAGAGTTATTGTTCATTGAACGTCGTCACGAATAGCAGTGTGCCCGACACCAATGCAGAGCGGGGCGTTCACATTTCCGGGATTCTTGCACGGCTGGTGACTTGAGGACCAACCCAAACTTGTTGATCAAATAAACGAATGCCTCGTGACAAGCTGGGATCTTGGTACGCAAGACAAGGCTGTCGTGCGTCTAGGAAAGCGTTCAACATCTTGAGTTCTTAAGCTTTGTCGGTGCAAGACACTTCCATGGCACGAATCCCCTCCGAGACGGGATAAGCTCCTTCCCGATGACGAATTGACCACCCCCTATTAGCTAATATATCGTTTGAGGGGCTGTCATCATGCCAACACTGGAAGTCACACGTAGACATCACTAATTATCGGTCCTCACACCCATCCTGCAGGGTCTACCACCTCATTCCTCTACCATTGAGAGTATCCCCCCCCTCCACAGCGACTTAGCTTTTGGACTGCCATCATCGACTACCGACCCAGGACTTCCAGCATCTGGGTCCATGTGGATGTAGGACCCTCGAAGAGGTGGGTCCGACGGTTTCTATACACGTTGGGCTTCCGCCGCCGTGGGTAGATACCGTGCTGGCGACATCGCCAACGGGGCTCCATCTTTTCAGCATGCCTAACGGCGGGTGCTTCCAGGCTTACTTGATGGCAACCCGGAAGAAAGCTTCGGGTGTTGTGCAGCCTTTTCATTCGCCTCCAACGCCAATTGTTCTTGTTCGCCCTCCTCCAACGCCGCGTCGTCTGCACTCTACTACCGCTCCTCTGCCGAAAAACTGTCGCAAAGAAGTCAGGGAGAGACGATCAATCCCGAGGCGATTAGACGTCCGAAGGTTGTTCGTGCTGTCTGATTTCTGACAGACACGTGTCTCAAGAGAAATGAAGACACTAAACGTCAAAACCAGCTCTCCACTGATATCTCATTGAAGCGATCCCTATGTTTGGTCGCTCATTGGAAACAGGTTCCACAGTGAAGGCTGGCAAGGAACCCTTTGAAGACTGGGGTTGTCCGCTTTCGTGGACCCTCTCGCAGAAAGCCCTCATGCCGGTCTTCGGCTGCACCGCCGTGGACTACGGAACGCCGAGAGTCTTCCTAAACCATCCACTAAGGTGCAGTGTGATTAAGTCCAAGGACCGAAGGAATGGCTCCGATCGTTAAGAGGGTTGTCGAGCGTATTTAAGAATGTCGTCCAGATATTTCGGCACTACGCTCCTCTGCCCAAAACATGCGTCTCCGTCCCCCAGTAATTACGAGCCGGCACCCTACCTTCAAGTACGAAGATCGTTATATCTCATTCGCGTGGCGTGTCCGTGGCAATCGGCAGATCCCAGCGGCTCTCGCTAAGCCTATCCTCTTAAGGCTCGACGTCCAATATCAAGATTTCGACATGACCATGCGAAGACCGGACCCAGGACAGATGAGGTCAATTAATGAAGAAGAGCAGTTGGGGCAACGAACCAAACTTGACCTGCTGTGGTGGATGGTGGAGAACAATAGCCGTTGACGGAGCTCACACGGGGCTACATCTTCGTCAGTCCAAGTTAAACCCGTTTCTGATACTGGTCACCCATCATGCTCTCGAAACTTCATCCCCTTACTTATAGTACTGACCCACTGAGTCTGGCCTCAAGGCTACGAGCCTTCAAGTCCCGGAACCTAAGGTAGACTGAAGTTTCATGGGCTGCTTAGCGCGTTCGCAACTGCCGCTAACCAGTGTCTACTCCAGTCGTCTATTTCCGCTTCTTTCCTCGCTTAAAAACTCCAAGAAGCTCAAGTCGCAGTGGACGCGCGAGTTTCGTGGTAGCCCAGGAGAGAAAGAGTTTGTCGTCCTGGTATGCCTTTCTTATTGAAATCTGGACTGTGCACCCAGACGCCTAAAGCCGTCCGTTCCAGATATTCATTTGTTACAAGGGATGGAAGCTTCGCACTCAATCCGGAGAATTGGAGGATATGGAACTAAAAGCCGTTCGAAACGACCCACGTCTTCTATTAGATTACTTGAGCTGTGAGCTAAGGCGTACTGAGCCGACTGGCAGAGGCGGATCCGCTCATTCTTTCTTTCTTGCGCTATTACACAAGACCGACACGACGATACATCAAAAAACTGGTATTTCTTGATGGATTTCGACCTGGAGTATACTGATTGGACTGGCGTTACCAAAATACTGCCGCGGACCATGCCTGCCAAAAATGCTCTCGTACGGCCCAACGTCCCATGGCGATTTGGGTCTTTTACTAATGGTTTGTTTAGCTCCGGACAGTTCGTGAAGCTACGCGGAAAGGCGGATCTGGCTTTATACATAGTAGGTTCTCGTTCGAAGGGCATCACGGGGTGACAAAACTGACATCTAACGAATTTCAGTCGGCGCACACTGTCACTACGATTATTTTGGAACCTCTTGTGGGCACTCCTCAACCACTCCATGCACTCTGAGCTGGTGCTAACACTACCGATCTTAGATTTCAAAACGGAAGGTCGGACCGTGATATTCGCGGACACTCCACACGAACAAACTGGCACAAAAGCCGCCTGTATGTGACTCCCATGTTTTGCGGATCCGGCGCAGCCAGCTTACCCACTACACCCCAGACTTCATCTCTTCCGATGGCCAACGAGTATATGGAAAGGTAAAGATAAAGATAGCTACAACCGGGTCTCGCTACGAGGACTAACTTTTCGACTAGGAATTCTATCTTTGTCTCTCAGACGACTCCGACCTTGGCTGTGATGCGACCCTAACGGTGAGTATCAAGCGACCCATCTTTCCCCAAGTCTAAAGCGCTGATATGGGTTTCTTCTCGCAGCTGTCATTGGACGTATGTATACTCGATGCATTGAAAGTAAACGCCTGCTGATCTTTTTCTTGTAGATGTGCCACGCTGGTGCCTTCTTCCGTAAGGGACTTTTTCCCCTCTTGTCTACGTACTCTAACGAGCGGTTTTCTTTTCTCTTGGTTTAGAGGAAGTCGTCGATCTGCCATGTTTAACCACGACCTCTTCAAATGCTGCATCGCACAGAGTAGCAGCGGAACAGGCGCGATCTCGAAAACAACTGGTAAGTAGCACCAGACCCACGCCCTTACGAAGCCGAACCGAGCAATTATTTCATCCAGGTCCTTATTTCCTCGTCTCAAGCCGGGCAAACTGCGGGCGCACTGTACGACCGAGCCGGTTACGAGGGACTTTTTGGCGCCTCGACGTCTCTCCTGATCGAATCTCTCAAAAGTATGCGATCCGCTCTTTGATATAGCCATTACGCATCATGAACCGAGTCCTGACATTGGTCTTGAAACAGAGCGCCCACTGGGCTCGCCGGCGGAAGTTGTTAAATACCTTAACGAGGTGTGCTGCAAGCGCCCAGAGGAACATCTGCGCCAAAGTCCTTCTATCGCCTCTCGGTACCCAATTCAGGGACCTCTCCGACTCCTCCCTGGTCCGACCGCGGTGCTGTAGTTCTTCCTGTCTGGCCGTTCGGGTTATGCTGGGCCGCCATCAGGGACGGCACCTCCACACCTCTGCGAACTCTTCTAACTTTTTCTTTATTTTTACTTTGGGACATTGGCTGGACACTTTTATCTCATTCTATTTGATATTTTATTATGTTAGAAGGTTGGGACTTGGTGCTGCCGTGGTTGAGCTACGTAGCCGAGTCTGGTATATTTGGAGAGGTATATGTCGCAACGCTATTTTACATTAGAGTCGACTAGATATAAAGTGAAGCTCTTCTGCTAGCTGCGTTTAGATACAGTTCCATCTTTAAGAAGTGGTTAACAGATGATATTTCACTCACGGCCAGATGTTGGGCACGTGCCTTTCACTAATGCTGCTTTTCCCAGTGGCTCAGTGCAGCTTGGATCCTCTTCCTACGTATCTGCTGGGAACCGGCTCTTGGAACCACTGAGTACCCCTATAGGGAGAGCTAAGCCTGATGACATTGGAAGACAACAGGCTTTCTCCGTTGCACTCCAAACAACTCTATGTATATAAACTTTGCGCATGTTTGGTTGGATCCGAAGGGTGATCGGAGCCAATGAATGCAAGTCCATTCCCTGGCCTTTCGCTCTACGACCGATACGAAGTAAACGGGGTCTATATTATACAGTTAGACTACACCAGTACGCCACAGCTTTGGGTCACTTGCAGGGCTGTCGCGTCTCCTGACCTAGAAGATATGCCACCGTTGCCCGGTGTTTCGTAACCGGTCCCGTGTCCGTTATTGTGCAACAAGTCTGGCGGGTGATTCCGGGTCCGCGTATGCCTGCAATAGACTTCGCGCTCCTAGGAGGGTGCTGATGATGACTTGGCTCGGGGTCTCATGCGCAAGCGAGGTAAATCTTTTCAACTTATCCCTCGGCTGTGAAGTCGATTAGTCAGATGAATGTCCGATCGCATGGTTGATCTCACGTGCATTTCGTTCGATGCACAGCCTGTGGCAATTAGACTATCAACCGTGCACTCAAATCGCAATTTCTCCCCTGTGGGTACCGTAAGAAAGTTGTTGCAGCTTAACTAAGCATGTCCGAATTCGGAGCCCATTAGTCACAACCTGAGAGTTACGTGTTTCACGGTTGAATGCTCTTTAGATCTCGTAAGGTCAACGGGCTTTGAAAGCCGGATTTGTCTCTCTAATTCTCCGTCCAAACACCTAAGGCTCGAGCCCGTTCGAATTCCTGTTGATGCATTCTGCCGGACTAATTTGCACGGAAATTGGCACAATTCAAACTTGACTCTATCGTTACCCCTTTAGGGTAGCAATCAAGTTTCCCCGACATAGAGTTTGAATGTTGGCTACGTTTGGGTTTCGTAGGAGTTGGATTGTCAACTCGCGGGTATCGGGAAAGCCAAACCCGCTCAGTTTGGCAATCGTCCCCCGGAATGGTACGAGACTTTCGACAACAGAATCGACTCAGATACGATGTCTCCGCACTCTCTGCCACCCGGGAAGCCAAGCCTGGAGAGCCCTCACTTGAGCAGTAGATTGCCCCTTTCAAAATCCGTGCCAGTTGCACACGGCAGATCCTGTTCTTATGTTCTCCGCCAAATCGTTTTCAAGGTCGCTATCTTGGCGCACAATAGCTGTACGGGTACACCCGGATGTGCAATAGGACGTCCTCGAGTCCCTTTACGCCGAGGTTTCTTGCTCACCTTGATCAGCGGGTGGGGTGTTCCTTACAGGTGGGAGGTGCTATCTTGGCTTCGGCGGTCAACCCACTAGGCTCCTTCTGGGACCAATTCTACGCAGTAACCCCCATTGCGCTACCATTTCAACCCACAGGAAAGTCTCGATGGGGTCAAGGTCAACCCCCAGAACCCTCGACTCACTCGAAATATTTTCGGCGTCGCCATCAGACACAATGATGCTCTCGAACGTTTGGCGGTGGCGGTGATCGTTCATTACTTGCTGTCGCTCACATTCTTAACCCTTACTAGCTACCCGTGTACGTAGAGCACGTAGATGGAGCATGTTTAACCATCACATCGGCTCTAGTGACGAAACTAAGGCTGTTTACCTGGATAACGGCTCCCCGGCCTCGCGGGATGGTCGGGTATGTAGGAGTCAGACACTCGTGACGGGCCCAGTAATTAAGTAGTGTACTTCACTACACGTATGATATATACTATCTACTTGAGCTAAGAGTCCATCTTGCAACGACGTGACGGTCGAGAGGACTAGAGTCCCCTGGGACAACAGTGAGATAGCATCGCGAGAGGTGACGACTTTGAAGTTGGACCCTAAGAGCTTCTGTTGAGGTCATTTGTGAATGGGAGTCCTGTGAGGTACGGACGAAAGGGGTGGCAGGAATGCTAGACAGTATTGTCCCCCGTTCTGGTGCGCCAACTCACTGAACCTGAAATGGTCGAGTGAAGCATTTCCATTTGCTATCAAAAAATCAAGTACCAAGAAATTCACTACTGTCCGGTGATCGTAGATCCAGAAACCTGGTACCACACCTTCTGACGAGTCCTCATTTCAGAAAAGGAATAGCTCAGTAAAATGTCCTTCTAAACTTGTAACACACTGGGGTATGCCTTTCCACTAGTCTCGGAAGACCTATCGCTCTCGTAGGATGTATCTTCAGCTGTGAACGAGCAACTCTACGTTTGATTGGCGTAGATAGTGGCTGCCTTCCTCAGCCTCGCGCCCATGTTATCCCCTCGTAAAGACATCGATCGGGGAAACCACGCTTTTCAAGGCCGAGGCAAACTAGAAATTTCAAATTTCCTGGGGGCATATCGCTATCTTCTCAGATATTCCCTGAATACGACTTCAAGAAGTAGAGAAATTAAGCGCCCGGGTGTTGGGGTGCAAGGGCAGTGTGAAGATAGTCAGCTGAATTAAAGTTCAAAGCGTTGGCGAGATGTGAAATTGACACAACCGCCGGGAGTGAGCGTAGGCGGAAAGATAACCTCATTTCTGCAGTGTCCGTCGAATGCTGATTGGTTGATAGGTTAGCACCCTCGTGTTAATGCGCCCGGATCTCATACCGAAGCCCAAATTCGGCTCCTCGAGAACGCACCTGACCAACTTTCTCTTGAATTACCTCTTTCGTTTCTCACCAGAATACAGGCTTCTGCTCCTTGAACCAGGTTCTCCTCAGAGGCGAAGGACTGGGCTTAATGCTGACGCAGTAAAGTTTCGGCGATCAGGCCGGTATCCCGCAGGGTCCTAAAACACCGGGCTTGAACCCCGGGCAAAATTGGGTGCCGGTGCTTTACCGTTCTCTTTAGTTTCTTCATTTGAAACTCAGACTTCTTGGACTGAGACGATGCATATATTCAAAGAAACAAGAGGTGGTGATCAGATCACAGAAGTGGCTTTGATTGTAAGGGCCAACCGGAGTATGGCCACGTTATCGAGGGACAACATGCTAGCTGCGTTTCCAATGAATCTGGGACATTAAGTTGTGTTCTTATGAGACTAATCTCTATTGGACCGAGTAATCCTCGGTGCTAAGATAGGAGATCGCTCCACGTTTGCTAGTGTAACTTTACACTCACCTCGGGAAATTACGGTGGCTCCTAATGTCGACAGACTGCAAAGTATACGGTTTCAGCTATTCTCACTCTGATCTTTTCATCGATGTTGTGTTAAAGCTCAGTAAAGAAAAGAGGTTCCTTGCCCGCTCATAGGGGGAGGTCCAGACCGAGGGCGTGACGACCCGACGCTCAGGGACCAATGTGATTCGGAGGACGTTTTCAGGGTCTCCCGAAAGGGTGTTCTGCACGGCACACAGCGCACCGAGCATTTGCAGAAAACATAGCATCTGCACTGCAGGATTAAACAACGCCACGGGTTCGGGAAATTCTAACGATTCCGCGTTAGTCATTATTCGAGAGGCTGCGGAATGGTCAGAATGAATGTTAACGGAACGATAACTCTGTATCAGGGTGCTCATATATCGACAGATAATGCACAAATCTTTGCATGTGCGGCTTCGTCTTCCTCTAGTGACCCTGCGCGCATGGTGCGTGCGGGGCCATCTGCAATATATTATATACCCTGTAGCGGACGAAAACGCGCAGGATCCCCCTCCCCTCTTGGACATTATTATCCCCACAAGCAAAGCAAATTTCTACTTTAAACGCCAGATCACTCGGGAGAACCAAAACATAGACGACTACTTGGGCAAGAGAAAAAGTCCGTCTCGACTCCTTGAAGGTTAGAAAAATACTAACCCAATCGAAGAAGGGTGCTTGAAGATATATACTGTTTGATCGGCCTGTTGTCGCTCAGGAGCGACTGCTTTAATGCCCCTCCCCTCGACGCCTCTTTCCGCAGGACCATCTCCCACACTGGCAACCATCCGCCAGCTTCAAGCGCCATCTCCCTACCAACTTCATTCGTTCTAGTCGCGTTGTCGACACAAAGCATGTCATCACAAGCGCTCAGGCTTTAACGAAGATCAATTCTCCTGTGCCGCGAACCTTAGCGACCGCATATCGACAGTACCTGTGTCACCGGTGTTTCCATTGCTCACGAAGGGCTTGCTAAGCTCGTGAAGCCATCTGGGTCGGGCTCCGAGACTTCTCGCGTTGGACTGCTGGAGGGCCTATTATCAGTATCGCACGAACCTGGAACTCCACCAAAGCCTTAGATTACTCGCCTGGGCAGATACGAAGACCGACCATCCTGGAACCGAACCTATCTGCTTGACGCATCCGAACGTCGGCGAGTGGGTAGAGCCGTCCACCAGTTCTCACGTCGTCTTTCCGTGTTGATTACAAACCAACGTGGCCCAAGCGTTCATATTATGTCATGCCTCGAGGCAGGGCTGCCGACCAAGGTTCGATTATTATCACCGGTCATTACCGGCGAGAGTCGGCTCTCTACGCGATTTAAGGAGGAAAGCAGCTGGGGGAGTCAACAATGACTAGGCTGTGGTTGTCACCAACGAGATCGGGATTCATCGCGATGCCTAGAATGAAATGATATACCCCCAAGCTCCGAGGCAAAGTCAGACGGTTCCCTGAGCATTCTAGGGCGATTTTGACGAGAGTCCTTTGCCTTCTGGTGCTCTTGAGAGCTTGGGAATGCTTGATAGGCAAAGCAGCCAGTCCTAAACCTATCGCAGCGTGACAGGATTAATCGCAGCTCGCGTTAAACGCAGCTCCTACTGAGCCTGAGGTTCCCGTTTCGAGGAGGTCGTGCGCGTAAAGTGCTTTCGCTTGTTCTACCTAGTGGGACCGTTCCGTTTTAAACAGGCCTGCACCTCTGCTGCCTCGCTTCCCACCACGTATGCCGCAGCCGTCTAGGCGTTTCCCATCGCTGTTGGCGGTCTTCGCCAAACTAAAGACAGTCAAATTCCTCAACGCACGGTTCGTTTGGTTGCTTCCCTCTTCTCAGACTTCCTTCACGCTAATTGACATGCTATTTCGTCAGCCGGCTCCTCACTCTTTCAGCCACACCGCTCGGTCGACTCCTCGAGTCCACGCGGGCTCGACAACATGAAGACATCACTGCACAAGACTTCATAGTCATAGTGAGGGACCCGGAACATTGTTAGTCAAGGGATTTTGATAGACTTCGTGCCATCTTTTCTCGCCGTAGATCTCTTTGCACTACCGTCGGTGGAGGGGCCATCCCGACGGACAAAGCATGCAGCTAGAAACCGTAAAGAACGACACTAAAGTTCTGCTCGACCACCTTGGCTGTAAGGGGCAGATCTTTTTTTCGTTTTCCAATATCTGACTTCGCCCGACCGACATCAGACCGACACAACAGCAAGGATGGGCGACGCTGGTACTTTCTCATGGACTACGACCTCGACTACGAAGACGGGTCCAAAGTCACCAAGCCATTACCACGCACCGGCCTCCCAACCAGAGACAACATAGTTCGTTCCAAGGGATTATTGCATCCTCAAGTACAAGCACTTAGAATGCTTCACCAACTGTCACTCTTTTTCATTTTAGCTAAGAATAATACGGGAAGCCGCTTGCAACGGAGCTTCCGGTCTGATTCATTGTACGTCCGTATCGAAGCAGTCAGGGAGTAAAAGCTGAATTCACCGATCATAGTTAGTGGCCACTGCAATTTCGAAGCACCGGGAACCTCAGGTACGTACTACTTCGTTCATCATCTCTCATGGCATTCTTTAAGTTATCTCGCAGAGCTCGAGTACAAAACGGACGGCATCATCTACAAGGAAACCGAAGATAGCCGACAAGGCCCGAAGGTAGCGTGTACGTTGATTCTATTCCAGGATACATAGCCAAAACGTTGCTAATTTGAGCCCCAGACCTCGTTCCGTGTGATGGGAAAAGGGTATATGGAGAGGTAAGAAATTTATTATGCGGAGTTTCCGATTGTGATCCTAAGCACCGTCCAGGATATTCATCTCTCCCTCCAGAACACATCGAAAAAAGCAGGTTCTTCGATCATCACGGTTAGTGATGGAACACATATGATATCTCGGTGACGATAAAGCTAACACCTGTCTTTCCTTTCAGGTGGTTCTTGATGTATGGCTGTTCGGAGCCTCTTAGATGAATGCGGTTCTGACTGACGCCTTCGTTCAAGACTTGTAAAGCCGAGGCTTTTATTAGTGGGATATTTGCGCTAGCAGTCTCGGTATATCCGACTGACCTTAATCGGAATTCCTCAGGAGACTTTTGCCACCTCCCTAACGTCTACGGTCATGAATCGGTTCAACTTTATTCAAATGCACCAATCCCTTCCCAGTCAACCCTCGGTCAACTGGTCTGTGCCGGATAAATGAATACCAAAGCAATGTTGCTGACGTAGCTGACTCGTCTTAAGGTTATGGTCACTGCGGCTCGAGTAGATGAGAAAGCATGGACAGTTAACGACTGTGGCGTCTTGACGTTCTTTCTTCTCAAATGCCTCCAAAGTGAGTATTACTAAGCTTTCTTACTTTTCGATGTGCGGAAGTTACGTGTTTGATGCCTGACCGTCGGAGGGGCTCAACAGAGTATCCCAAGGCTTCCGCAGCCCAAGTCGTCAAGTACCTCAACCGCGAATGTCAGAGACAACCAGACCAAGGGAAACGTCAACGCCCTCGTATTTGGTCGCGATATCCTCTGAACGGTCCGTTCGCACTTCTCCCCAGCAACACCCAGGATTCGATAAGCCACTCCCTCCCGTCCTTCTGGCATTCCTGGTTCGAATCATATTTCACATCAGCCACTCAATATGCACTACTTCTCCAGGAATTCAGACCAGTAGCAGTTTCTTCGATGCTCGTGTAGTGCGCCCATCTTTTATTTATGGCCTGGGCTCGCCACTCGCGGCTCGCGGCTCCTGGATTGGATTCCGATCTACGGGCCCAGTTGACTCACGTTTCTGTAACATTATCATTTCGTTTGTAATGTAGTAGCTCTATCGACATATATGGGAATCTATGGGCCTTGAGATTTATTTCAATGCTGAGGGGATTGTGTTTGGGGATTGCTGCGTCCCTGCTCAGGAGATACATATTCAGTCCGTTCGCGATGATGGCGTTTTACGGAGTGCTTATACGATATCTTGGCGGTGAGCGCCAGGCATGGATAAGCGGGTTGCGAGTTCAACTATCTCATACCTTCCCGTACCTGCAAGCGGCGTGTGGGAATGCAAGGGATCGATTGCAGAGGAGAGCTGGTTCGAAGTTACTCTCTTGCTGCCTACTTCTGGTTATCTTGACACCCGCTAAATCCCAACTCTGCGAATGAGCCTAACAAACGCAAAGGACCTCGCAAGGACTGGCAAGTTTCTTGGCGAAAGCTGCAGAACGCCCCGGGATTGAAGATGCCCAGGAAGTTGCTGATAATATACAGAATCGAGGGGAGTCTACACCATAATAGCTCGCGCCATCTTAACTAACTTTGCACTATCAGAAAGACTCTCTCATTGGTCATCAATTAGGTCCCGCCATGCCGTCCTACACCCTTGGGTTAGGAAGGGAATCGGACCTTTCTAAATCGAGAGTCCCGATATAGAATGGAACCGGGCCAATTTAACGTTGATGTTGTCCGTCTTTCAAATTCCAGTGTCACGATTGCCTGGCTGTTCTCATGGCCGCGGGACTTCCACACAAGGGTTCTAGATCTTTGCACCGTGCCCCAGTCATGGATAATATAACTCCCCTGAAGCTGTGTCAAATACAGCGCCTTTATTCGGAACTATATCGCTCCTGGTGGTAGGGACGGCTGGGGCTGGGGCGGGTCGTGTTTCCAGGTCGCCGTAAATGGAAGTACGCTAGGTATATGATTTCGGGGACGGAGCCGCTCAATGGCCGTTAGGGGTGCACAAATGAGCAACAGAACCTTGCCGAACGCAGAGAGGCCGTTGATGACGGAGACACCCGAAGACCTCGTTCGTTGGCAAAGGCCAATCTCGTGGTTCAATTTCTCCTTTTCGGTTGCAAGTCGAGCAGCTCTTGCACACAGCGATAACGCTCTGGAGTCGAAGGACCGCCCGACAGCAGGGAAAGCTCGAGCCTGTAATACCTGGTTATCGGCATTATGGTCTACAATCGTGAACTAATGATGAACCACTTATTCATTCTATCTCTTCCGCTCGTCGTGGTGCTGCAGTCCCGGCTTTAGCTGCGCCCGGGTTTTCAACGCCTTGTTCACAGGCTGGATTGGAATCGCCATGTAAACCGTACGTCACTCCCTGACGGCAGTAAAGGCCGCGACGAAATGAGGGATGCCTTGGACCGGGTGCAAACCATATGAGCGTCCATGCGTGCCATTGAGTGGGCCGTGAGGTCAGTCGCCGCTTCTTCGGTGCTCCGCCCTCCACATAGATCGTGCTTGCGACGAGGTTGTCGGAGATCCCTCCGAAATAATCTGACAGGTTCTCAGAAGCACATATCTTGATCTAAGTAGCTACAGATAGTATTCTTAAGTCTGGCCTCTTGTGAACTGTGCTCGTGGCTGATTGGGGGCAGCGCATTGTACAACATAGCTGTGTGCAAAGCGAGGATGGACCCGGTCATTTTAGCACCCAGATACCGACAGCGTAGATTTCTCCCCTTCCTCGGTTTCTGCCTGCCAGGTAGTGCGGTAACAGATAACTCTCTCTCTCTCGAGCCTCGACATATATAAGAGCTGGTCCATATAACATTTCGAGAGAAGTGGTCGAATGCATGCTTCAAACCATGCAGCCTCATCGCCGGTGTCTCGAGCTGGGTCCCTGGCTGACCGCATCGAGTCTCGACGACTGGGTCGAGGAGGAGTGGTTCTTCGTCACTCGCCACTAGGTAGAGCATAGGGTAGTCTGCCGGGAATACACCTCAAATATATTGGGACGCCACCAGAGAACGCAGACGGGCGCGTTGCGCGAACCCCAAGCAGCACCTTTGAGCTTCTAACATGGACTGTTGCTAGTCCGCCGACACCGGGGCCGACCAGCCAACCACCGGGGAAACAGCCAAGTAACGTAGGCCAAAATTGAGTATTTGTCGCCTGGCTATGACTGTTGGTCCGGAGATGGCGACCAGAGGGGGGATGTCTGGGGACACTGTTATCCACCACCTGCCCCAGCCTGCGTCCCAGCCCCAACGCCCGCAACGCGCCAAAGCAATAATCGATTTAAGATTGGCTCCAGTGATTGAATATCATCTTCATGAGGGAGTCGAAGGGCACGCAGTAAAAAAGCGCTGGCAAGTTTTCAATGGGAGCAATGGCTGCGGCTAGCTTCTCGTCCCCCCGAAGCTGATGTCTTCATCCGATTACGGACTCCTGTAGAATGGCTTGCTTGAGACATAGGGCGAGTTCAGGACATCCTAGCAGATCTAGCTTTGGGACTCGCTAGTTCATCGAGGGCTGGTCGTTGCGTGCTGGGACTGCAGAGAGACGTTGAGGAACTACATATGAGCCTTCGCATTCTCGTATCTTCATATTTTAGGGACTTGTAGTCGTGGCAACATATGTGTACAGCGTTCCATCTTCCAACTACTCGAAGACAGGGTGGAAGCTCCGTGTTCCAGTGATGTGGTGTGATTTGCCGTATACTGGAACCATATAGGAGTACCTTTGTTACCCTTTTGAGATCCGTGCGTCGTGGAGCGATAGTCGTAGGTTCTTCTCTGGAAGGCTTCAATGACGCTGGGCGATTGGGGCGTCGACGTGAATGGAACAGTTCTTCCCGCGTTAAGATCTCGAAGAACGGGGGGCATCTCCTTCGGATTCGTACTGAAACGAAATTGCCGGACAAGTGCCCGGCCCAATCAATAGGAAGCGCCCATATGTGCTCAATCGAATCAGGAGTCTTTGGCTGTGTCCGACGAAATGTGAATGGTTGCAATGTTAGGGGCTTGCTTCGTGTATGGCTACGCGGTGTGTGAATGGGCAAACGAGGGTTGCCCGAACGATTCGCTCAGCATATCAATTTCCGAGATATACAAAGGTGGTGAAATGGTTGAGTTATTTAACTAGAGCGCATCCCTTGCGAGTGGTGCTCTAGCCGATTTAGAGTTGGGCCGGAATGTACATGTCCTCGCTACCGCCTGGTTCTATTACCAGCTTGGTTATCCGCCACTAGATCCTTGGCGTATCAAGCCAGACTATCGAGTGATGCAGGTTGTGGTGCACGTCGAGCGCCTGGATATGGAAGACTGAATACTTCACGCATAATGTGTATTCCCCCTAACGTGATGAGCCAAAACTTCACGCCACCGCCAACAGTCCTCGATTCACTCTTCACAGGCCTAAATACAACGGTCTAGTTTGTGATCTCTTGAGTGTGGGAATGGTGCATGATGAAGAACCAGTCGAGAAGTTAGTAGACCTAGGCGAAACTTGCTCGAAACCTGCTGAGGGAAGGGGCCCGCGAGTCTGCATGTGCTGTTGACGCGGACCTTTCAGTATGGGCCACAGCGCCATCCATCGGTTCACTCGCCGTCTAAAGCATGCCACTCAGCTAAACAGAGAGCGATCTCAACGGGCCGGACAAGTATTTCCGCTGCAGGTGAACGCTTCACACCGTCCGCTCAGCGGTCCAAAGTCAAGTCCAGTATCGTTCTAGACCGTCATGATACCAAAACAACTTGGCCTTTTCAGATCGACCTCGATTCAAATACACCGATGAAGCAAGAATAAAAGCCTTCCGGTGTCATATTGGACTGTCTTGTAGTATTGAATATAACTGAAGAGCTAGCTCGATATGCTGTCACAGTCGACGCTCAAAATGTATCGAAGGTCACGATCCTCTGTGCGGACAAAGTGTTCTTATCCTACAGTGTGTCTGCCATTACACTAAATGCCGAGGAATAGCCCTAATTGACGTCTACGGCAAAAAAAGGTTGTACGGAGAAGTAAGCAGTGTTTGGAGGATTGCTTCGTTTTTCCAGGCCAAGATTAACAATCGTCTGAAGGATATCATCTCCCATTTGACAGATGATAGTTCTGAAGAATACGTTTATATGGTGCCTGCATAGCTATAGAGGATACCTAAGTAACTAATCGAAACGGGACACGCAAGTGGCGCTCGATGCCTGCCCACGCCGCCGCCTTCAATGGTTCACTATTGGTTTGCATAGCTCGTTTTACGACAGGAGCTCAGATCAATCGACCCTATTATGCAGTTGGGGCTGAGTTGACGCCCGCTGTGGGCAAACCACTTATGCAAATGATCGTATTTTTCGTGACCCTACTTTCCGAACCACCTCCACCGCGGGAAGCGGGCGTGTTAGATAGTTCGTGATGAGGCTCACTCACCGAGCGAGAGACCTTTTAATCTCTGCGGTAGGTGCAACGAGAAACCTACCTCACGCCTATGACGGAAGGGAAATTCGGACCAGCGCACCCTGCAGAGGAACAAACGGAGATTGCGAACACCGAGAACGGTTCGAAGCAACTGGTGAGTTCCTGACGCTTGAGCTGTATCCAATCTGTGCAACGTCTCCCAAGGGCTAAGCTTAGCTAAGTTAGAAAACTTGCATCCCAGCAACAGTCGTGATGTCGGTCAACGGTGCATGGCTGTTCGAATTCGCTTGTTTCTTCACGCCCCCGGCCTCGCGATGTCTCGTCAGTACTATACCAGTTGTGCTACGTATTACGTTCTGTAAAAAATAAATAAATAGAAAACATGGCAGGGTCTGTTAAGCTAGGTGGAATATGATTGATTTCGACTAAGGGCGATCCAACGCACTACGTCGACGTCATGCATCTTCATAGGCCTTCGGAAAGTAGGTCACTGGACTGGACTGCGACTTTAAGTCTCCCATTCAGGAGAGGATGACGCTTGGATATTCTGGACTGCATCGTTTACAACCCTTTTGGACTCGAGTCTTCTTTGGTGTGGGGTGCACTGGACAGCCTGTCACGCCACTACTAGGACCCGTCATTAGATCGAGGCAATGTTTCGGACGCCTGAGGGAAGTCACACTACCAGTATGTTACAAATGGTGGTCCTATATATAAGAGGCTAGGTGGGGCAGGGATGTTGTTTGGTCGTCGATATCTGGCTAGGGGCGCTAGTGCTGGAGGTAGCCACCTTCAATAAACACTTAGTCATCAATACGGAACAAACTCTGATCTATTGGACCGGAAGTGCAAGGTGATGGCGTGACAGATAAACCGCCCAATGCGGAGACGTCTTGTCCCTTATCGGGGCGATTTAGCCGATGGAGCAAATTCGTGCCGTCATGCAATACGCTGCTTAGTGGGTCTTAAACATGCAGGTCTGTCATGAGAGAAATTCTCGATCGACAGCTATGTACCAGCCCCCCGCCATCAAGCCTTTTCCAAGTCTCAGATCCAATGCTATTCCCGTTGATCCCCCGCCGACTCCACATCCAGCGACGGCCATCATCGAATGCAATCTCTTGGTTGCGATCCCGGACCTTCGAGTTTCTGTCATCTCGGAAGGCGGAGTCTAGGATACGTAGGGTGTCCCTGTAGACATTCGGCGGTTCTGGGCTTACCCAAGGGTAGCTCGACATTTGACCATCCTGTCTCCCTTCCTGGCTCCAAGACGACGGGTTCGGTCGCTCCCTCAAATATGGTTTCCACCCCCTCCGCAGCGCCTTCAATGCCTTAACCGTCAAATACATCGCTCAGCGCTGGGGGAATATGCGAGGTCCTAAAGTTTTGTTGCTGGTCAAGTCGCAAGTTAGCCTCGTGTTTGAATCGAGGAAACGAGGTCGGAAAACGTCAAAAACACCTGCTATGGGAACGTCGCGCTTCCCCCCCATTTCTCAGGGCTCACAGGTGGTCCCTGAGATGCAATGACGGTCGGAATTTGGGAAGTCCCCAAACATTCCCCCGATAAATGGGTTCTGTCCAAATCGGCGGGTCCTCTAGCACAAATAGCGCATGCCGTTCGGCCGCACGGCAAGCGCACCAATAGGCCAGAATTGGGTACAAATCATAAACTCGGCTGTGATTGGAAGAGTCCTTGGCTCTAGTTTTCGATCTTTTGCCAGGGAAGGAGGGGTTATATACCTGCACCGACCGCTTGGGCAGCAAGGATCCCCTCCCCGAGTCGGTTACCCCACTCTCTGCGCTATTCTGCCTTTGCCGTCGTCTAATCCTCCTCTCTCGCATCCCAAGATCCTTATTGCTCGGTAGCACGGCCCAGTTCAGTGCCGGTGGCAGCTACAACGCAGCTCTTCAAAATTATTGCCGCTGCACCCAACTTCTGGGTCTTGAATGGGGGGCGCCATTATCAAGAGGCCCCGCCGTGAGGGCAATAAAACATGAACAACGGTTGCAACAGCGGGTTGAGCCCTGCTGAGGTGGACGAAGGAGGCATCATGGGTGTCACGGGGCTCCCACACTTGGTCTCGGCACCGTCGCGGCGGCCTACGGTTAGCCTCCACTGAAACCCGTTCGACGTCCTGTGCGCTCACCATGCTTTCGAAATCTCATCGTCACATTGACAACGCAGACCGGTTGAATCTTGCCTCAAGGCTACGAGCATTCAAGTCTCGGAATATCAGGTATGCATCTGGTTAACGGCTGTTTTGTGCCTTCGGCTCGGTCTGACACCATTCAACGCAGCCGTCTCTTCCCCCTGCTTTCATCGCTCAAATATTCCAAGCCAAAGTCCCAATGGACTCGCGAGTTTCGTGTTGACCAGGCGAAAAAGGATTTCGTCGTGCTGGTAAGTATGCACATTTGAGTCTGGACTGCGGGGTCGGCAACGGCATCAGACTGACGCACCCTCGTTAGATTCTTCTCAGCTACAAAGGATGGAAACGCGTCACTGAATCCGGAGGGTTAGAGGATATGGAGCTACATGCCGTTCGAAATGACCCACACATGCTGCTCGATTACTTGAATTGTGAGTTCGGGGGGAGCGGCTCTATCTGTAGTACCTAGTTGGCTCATTCTTTCGTTCGTTCGTCATTACCGAAAGATCGGCACGACGATACCTCCAAGGATTGGTACTTTCTCAAGGATTTCGACCTCGAATACACAGATTGGACGGGCGTCACGAAGGCTCTACCGAGCACCATGCCAAGCAAGAGTGCTATCGTACGTAGGACGTCCCATGGTACCTTCGCCTCATGACTGACCGTATGTTTAGCTCAGGATAGTTCGTGAGGCTACGCGCAAGGGTGGTTCAGGCTTTATCCATGGTATGTTCCTGTTCGCAGCGAATGGCCGACAGAAGTAACACTATACGAATTTCAGTTGGCGCCCACTGCATGTACGGCTGTTATGGAACCTCCCGTGAGTGCCGCCATTACCACCGCTACAATCCCAGCTGGTGCTAATCCTGCTATTCAGATCTCAACGTCCAGGCCGGGGGTGCGGTTTATACTGAAATCCCAATCGGGCAAAGTGACGGCAAGGCCGCTTGTATGTTCGTGCCTTGTTTGTCGACCCGGCGCACTCTCATATTCCAATCCAGACTTCATCTCTTCTGATGGCCAAAGAGTGTACGGTAGAGTACGACTATTGCAATCTGTTCTCCGGACGGTCCTGACCTCTCGACTAGGACCTACACCCTTGCTTCTCCGATGGCTCCGAAGGACGTGGTGGAACCCTGACTGTAAGCATCAGGCGCTCTGTCATTGTGGTAGAAAAGTCCCGGATGCTAATACTGGTTTCGTCGCAGTTGTTGTTGGACGTACGTACGTTTGATGCTTCGCAATGAAAAACTCCTGACATCGTGCTCCAGATGTGCAACGCAGGGGCATACCTGAGTAAGCGACCGCTCCCCCTCCCCACAGTTCACGAAGACTGATTCATCCATCTGCGGGAGTAGAAGACGTCGTCAGCCTCTCCTGCCTTAACACTACGACTCCAGATGCTGCAACAGAGATCGAACAGACACGCACTCGGAAGCAATTGGTATGCAGGACGAGACCCATCTCCACCTGCGCGCCGAGCTGAGCAATCTTTTCAATCAGGTCCTGATCTCCTCCTCTCAAGCTGGGCAAGTTGCGGGCTCATTGCAAAACCCAGCCGGTTACAAGGGCGTCTTCGGCGCTGGGACGTCACTCATGATCGAATATCTTAGCGGTATGTAACTGCCTTCTGCTCGTCGCGAACTGAATTCTGATGCTGCCCCTTCAATAGGACACCCATCGGCCTCTCCAACCGAAGTTGTCGGATACCTCAATACCGTGTGCAGCAAACGCCCTGAGGTCCACCTGCGTCAAAGCCCTTCCATCGTCTCTCGTTATCCGATCGAGGGAGCCCTCCGACTACTCCCTGGTCCGACCGCCGCCCTGTAGTCCGGCCTTGTTGAGACACGCCGTCGAACTGCCATGCCATCAACGCTAAAAACCATAGCACCTCTCTGCTGCCCACCCCCTCCCCACTCCTATGATTCTTAATTTCCTTCGGGAGCCTTTCTGGAGTCTCCCTATTTGCAGATTTCTCGTATTTTTATTGGGTTTGATCGACGGGACTTATCGTGGTTGTATATGATGGACACTCTTTCTTTTGGTCGATACCGAGCGAGTTACGTGCTCAATTGCTGTATTATCGGTAGAGGTCGAATAGATTTAGTGCGTAGCTCTGATATTGACTTTTACTAACCCCGGTGAAGGTGGTGACGCCCCAAAGCTACAGGTGCCCGTTGACCAAGTTCCGATCGTCTACCTCCGCCGTCCCAAGGATGCGGCAGACCTTCGATTCGTATTTCAAACCCCAGCGCATGGCCCAGCGCTCCGCTAGGACAATAGGGTACCTACTGCGATCCACACTTGTTCATAATACACTGGCGCCTCCAGCGTGCCGGTGAATCGAAGGGCAACGCGAAAGGTCTAGACGCTGTGGGGATCCTATCCCGAACGATCCAACACAGCTGCGATGCATATTCAGATAGAGAGGTGAACAGCGAACGGAAAGATACGCACCCAAAAGCGTCACATATATCTCACCGCAGCTCGTCGCGCCTGAATAGGTTTGTCACACAGTCTTCGGGCTTCTGGGCGAGTACAGCCCAAATCTTAGCTCATGACTCGCGCACTCCCGTGGAGTTTCTTCGGTTTGCATTCATTGGTGAACCTTTTCTCCGTGTCTTGAAGCAGACTTGTCATGCCTGATTGCTAGAGCCTATGCCCTTCATCTCGAACAAAGGAGGGAACAGCTAAGCTCTCGAAACAGCTAGCAAGTAGGCTTTTGCTGAACGTACGTAGTACGTACCCTCATATTGGTGGCCTAAATAGATGGCAATTTTATCCGGTTCCTATCCTCCTCGTCCCAAGTTGGGCAAATTTCGGGCTCATCACGCGACCTAACAGCTTCCACGGGCCTGTTCAGCGCCGTAGCGTCCCTCACGACTATATCTATCGAATGTGTGCCACTTACTTTAGCGTGACCAGAGTATATCATGAACCAAATGCCGACATTGCCTACGAAATTCCATTGGCCTCCCTGAGTGAAGTCATCGATCACGTGTATGAGCTGGGTGGTGCTGTAGTTACCTCGTCGTACTCTCCGCCTTCTTTCTTCGTTTCATTTGGGACACTTGACGGTCTTCTCTTATCTTATATTTTAATCGTATTGCGACGTTGGTACCTGGCGTGCGTGGCCATGTTTGAACTACGCCCTCAGACTAAGAACCAGGGAAATCGATATTTTACGATACCACGCGACTTAGTTGATATTAGCTCGAACAGACTTTAAGTACGTTCTAATACTTAACTCCCATTGGGGTGTTTCTCCCGTATGAGCATTCCTAATGACTCGGGCCATTTGTAGAACGCGTGGCATTTGCTTCACAGGCCACGCAGTTCTTTTCACTGGAAGTCTGAAGTCATCTCCTACCTAGGTTAGGACATATTCGACTTGCTCTTCAAACCTAATCCGGCCCGGCTGCGCTGAGAACGTCTCAAACGTCCCATCTCAAAAGAGACAGGCCTTGGATTGAGAGGCGGATGACCCTTGCTGCATTTCGACCAACGCTTCTCAACACTTGGACGAGATATGCTTGGGATAGAGTATTGTGATAGCCGGGGCAATTAAGTCCATTCGATCCGTTTCACTTTGCATCCGACAGTGAGCGAACGTGCTCTACCAACACAGTTAGGCTATCATGTATAGTACCATAAACCAAACGTTTAGTGCGCCGCGTGGAATAAGGTTTGTCGTGGGTTATGCTACCTCACTGGGCAGGCCCAAATCAAGAAAGGGCGACCGCACCAGCCAGTTACTCCTAGGCGACCTTAACGCCTATCTAATTTGCATCGCGATCTCGTCATCTAAGCTTGCCCTGCGCACCGCGACTGTTTCCGCCCACTTCCGAAATACACTCGCCGCATCGTCTTAATCTTTACCTCGTAGAAGACCTTTCTAGCACAGTACTGTTGTCGTTGCACTGGGTTAAATGTATGGTTAGGGGCAGTTTAAACGTAAGGCGATGTGGCTACGACGCAACGCACACCTGAGGCGGAGGAATCGTCCAGTCCACCATGATTGCTCCGATATTTTGATGCAGGCTCTTCGAGCGAGAAGAGGCAAAACCAATTATTTTAAACGGAAATGCGATGCTGACATGCCCGCTACATCGGCTTGATTCACAATGCCAACAGTAAATCTGTTCAGGAATCTGAGGAAGTACTAGTTCAAAGTTATCGTATGCGGTCGCGGTCCATCCCACGATAGGCTCCATCAAGTATATTACCAATTACTTCTTAAGCTTATGCCGAACGCAGGCGGTTCCCGCGTGCTTCGGGGTTGTGCAAATAAGGCACTTCCCAAATGCAGAGGAAATCGAGTAAGTGCCAATGGCCCAGATAGAATATCAGCTTCAGGAGTCACGATCGCTCACTCATTGCAGCGATACGTGATGTCAGGGAGGATTAGGAACGATTATTGCACTGCTTTTAATATTGTGGCGTAGGTGGGTTCTCGGTAAAAGATTATCCGCAGCTACAGTACTCTGACTCTTTCAAAGGGGTTTGCTTGGGTGATGTGCACCGAAGTTCCGTAGGATCCAAGGAAAGACGGGAAGTACTCTTCTAATTGTCCCACAGTGCATGCAACCTTCGACGCTTCTTGTTATTCCCCCACGGAAGCCGAGGGTTGGCAGGACGGTTCTGCAGCCACCAACCCTATTCGAGGACTGCTGGCGCCTAGTATCGATGGTTCTGATGTATGCTTTTTCTCACTACCAGCTCCAGCTTCTGATAATATCCAATGGGGAAGAGGCACTTCACAGCCTCATGTGGACAAGCTCGTAGGCAAAATGCCTGGGTCGGATAGCACCTCCTAGGGCAATTTCACCGTCTTGAGAAGCTCGATAAATTCGGCTCACACCGATCGAAGGTAATAGTGGTCGATCTGAGAGTGGTTTAGCAAGGACTTATCCCACTGCAAGGTTCTCCACGCAGAATTTGGGCCTAGCTGCAATAGAGTTCCGGTAACTAAAGCGGGATGGATTTTCGGGTTGCCGAACCAGAACGCGCCATGCTTTCAGAGGTGCTCGCGCGTTGTCCTGTTATTATTGTATCTCACGGTTCTCAGATTGAGATGGCCTTCATCAAATGAAGGAAACAGACGAAATGAAACAAGGTCGGCTTTCGAAATAAGAGCAACCTCGTTGATTGTCATGCAAGATTAATGGTAGTCAGACACGACCATCTTGTTCAGAGTGTCGAGTATGGGGTTCACGTCAGAGTCTCATGTGGACATTCTGACTTAACTTCATAATCAACATTGAGGACGCTCTGGTCGGCAGCAGCCGCACTAAACGCTGAGCCACTATCCTGAACGTGTGTGTGGTGGACAAATTTCTCAAACCTTATCACATCACATGACGAGTGCCAAATGGGCTTCACCTCTTCGGGCAGTTTGCACCCGTTTTTTCGGCCGCCGCTTGCCAAAGGCTGTGTAGGGCACACCGTCATGGAACATGAGAGCGGGACTTCACAGCCCAGGAAAGCGGTCAACCAGACTCGATTATCGGGATATCACACTCGGCCCTCGTGCCTTTAACTCCGGCTGGACGGATCATTCAGGCTCAAATATGAGTTCTAACAGTGCACTTGCCCCACAAAGACTGGTCCCTCTAGAGTAGGTCGGGGACTGGAGCCTTGATGTATGAGAAAAGGTGGCATTTGGGCTGGATTTGAGCTTGGCTAGCAGACAAGGGCGCCAATCTGTGGTGCTGATCCCAGCGATTTCGAGCTCGGGTTGGGCTTTATGCCCAGGAAAGATCAGGCATTAAACCTCGGAAGACGACATCAACAAACTGAACAGATATACACAATTATTCGATGTGCACTTAGAGTCCGGAGTAACTGTATATACGTCGAGAAATACAGGTCCACGGTCTCTAAAAGTGTGGGGCTTTATAAACAGCTGCCCTGGCCACGCCAGTGCTCATCCCCAATTCCCCCTAGACCTTCTCATTACTCACCCTCGTATACTTGATGCCGAGCTATTATTGTTCAGGCCCAACAGAAGCCCGGGTTGAACCAAAGCATGGACACCTCTCTCTTTCTCTCTCTCTAATCGAGGTCAAGCCCCCTCAAGCTGCCGAGTTCGATTCTCTGGACTCTACCAGAGTAAAAGACCATAATATAAGCATATCGAGGGAGCTTGGGTCGATAAACTGGTGGTTGTTTCGTCCCACCTGCCGTTGTTCGTTTTTAGAACTACTCCCGACGTTCGCCATTCCCGAGACCATCTCTCACAGCAGGCTGTTTCTCAAGCACCAACCACCTTCCCGCGCCATCCAGTCTGGTTAGGCTAGATATAAGGCATCCCCATCCCCTCCCTCCCAGGACCAGGCTTGTACTGATCACCCCGCACGTGAATATCGGCGATCCACGTCCCACAACGGGCCAGTCATTCACCAAATGGTCTTCCCAAGTTCACGAAGCTATCTCAACAGAACACAAGGCTGCTTGCTTTACATCGCTTTAGAGTCGACTTGCCAGCGCGATTGAAGCCTATCCCTTTCAAGCCCGTGCTTCTCGGCAGTCGTCTTTATTTTTGGGCCGATGAAGGTCTCACCTCCCTGTTGGCTTCTAGATCACCTCTTGCGCGCGCCCAAAAGCTTTTGACCAGCTTGAATATCGGGTAGCTTCCAGGTGCCTTGTTCGCAGAGAGAGCTGGGGCGAAGCCCGCGTCATTACGTCAGCAAAGCCTCGAGGCTCGCTGACCGAGTTCCGGATGCTATCAGCGAGGATCAGTTCTCTGACAGGATGTAGGAGTCTGCCAGAGACGTGTGAGAGTAGAACCTCTGCAGAGACGGCCAGTCCCGAACGAGATCGGCAACTATAGCGATGGCTGGAATAGATGTCCTAGTTCCTGAAGCTCGGAGGCAGAAGCTGCAATCCCCTTGAGCATTTCGAGCAATCTGAACACATTCTTCAGCGTCCTAAGTACCTTTTGGGCTAAGAGACACATGAGTGGTGGGCATCGGAGGGATCACAACGATCCTTCAAGCGACAGTGCTAGGGAAAACAGGCTTGAATGAAGTTCGTCGACGGTGTGGACTTGGCTCTAAGGAGTTTTGCACGCATGAAGTGCGTTTACTTGTGCTTCCCACTGAAGACGATTAATTTCGATTGAGGCTGCGCTTTCACCTCCCAATCTTCAACCACAAATGCAGCAGCTGTATATACGGTTTCCGTCGCCATCGGCGGTCCTTGCCAAGCTCCAATCAGTCAAATTCCCGAGACTACAGTGCGTTTAGGGTGTTTTGTGTGTACCTGACCCGCCCTTATACAATATTTCAATTGCCCAGCTGGTTCCTTCCGCTCTCCACCGCTCTGCTCCAGAGACTCCTCGATGTCGGGGGGTTTCGAAAACGCGAAGAAGGCAACGAACAAGACTTCGTCGTCGTCGTGAGACACCTAAGATATTGCAACTGAAAAGGTTGTTTAACCCCAAAATCATCTTCCGCCGCAGATCTCTCTGCACTACAAGCGGTGGAGGAGGGCTGATCCCAACGGCGAGAACATGCAGCTAGAAGCCGTCAAGAACGACACCAAAGCTTTACTCGACTACCTTGGCTGTAAGGCGTCCCCTTTCTTTTATTCAATACCCGATTTAACCTAAACGCTACCAGACCGCCACGACAACACGGATGGACGGCGGTGGTATTTCCTCATGGACTACGACCTGGATTACGAAGACGAATCGGAAACAATAAAGCGACTACCACGTACAGACATCCCTACGCGGGACAACATCGTTCGTTCTCCAACCTAAAGCGCTTTCCAAAGTATATCCACATCTGATCATATTTTCTGTAACTCTTGTTAGCTGAGAGTTCTTCGAGACGCTACTCGGGGCGGAGCTTCCGGCCTAGCTCATTGTATGTCCATCTCAAAATGATGATGATGATGGATCAGCAGCTGACTTTGCTGACATTCGCCAACCGTAGATAGCGGCCACTGTTACCGTAAAGCGCCCGGGGAATCAGGTCCGCAGTGTCTAGACGATTTCTTTTTGCACTTTTGTTAAGGAGCCTTCTCAGAGCTGGAACACCAGGCCAACTACATCATTTACAAGGAGACCGACGACAGCTGCCAAAGCCCAGACGCTGCTTGTATGTTCCTTCTCTTTCCAGATTCATCGATCAAGACCTATTCTGAAACATGAGGTCTAGATCTTGTTACCTGTGACGGGAAGAGACTATATGGGAAGGTTGGGAATTCATTACAAAAGATTCCGTGGGCGATACTGAACGCTCTTTCAGGATTTTTATCTCGCTCTCCAGAACATGTCAAAGAACGCAGGCGCTTCCACTATCACAGTGAGTTTCTAGCTGTGCCTGATCTTTCCGTAGGGATGTCGCTCAGAGACTATTCGTTTTCATAGGTGGTTCTGGATGTAGGCTTGCTCTATCCCAAGCTTCGGATGCTGCTATGACTAACGTCCTTGTTAAAGACATGCAAAGCTGAAGCCTTCATACGTATGTTACTTGCCATGTATTGTTAAGCGTATAGTTCACGCAAGCTCGGGTTCCTCAGAGGACTTTGAGGACCTATCCATAGTCTATGATCACGAACCCGCGGAACCGATTTCTAACGCACCAACCTCCTCGCGGACAGCCCCAAATCAACTGGTAGGCCACAAGCTATGGCGTGGGATAGGTTTGTTTGTTGACACAGTTGCGTGCCGTTCAGGTTGTAGTCACAGCCGCTCGAGAAGATGAAGGGGCTTGGACGTTTAAGGAGTCAGGCGTTTTGACATACTTCCTTCTCGGATGCTTGAATAGTGAGTCTTACTAAAGCCTGCTGGTTCTTTGAAGTGGAGTTTGGTATTTAAGGACTAATCAGTGGGCGACTCTTCAGAATACCCCATGGCTCCAGCAGAGGAAATTGTGGACTACCTCAACGATGATTGTCAAAAACAGCCAGTCAAAGATAGACTCCAGCGGCCTCGTATTTGGTCACGATATGCTCTGAGCGGGCCTTTTCGACTTCTCCCGAATGCCCCGGCTTTGACAAATCCCTCGCCACCCTCCACCTTGCATTCGGCGCCCGAACCGTACTTCACATCAGCAACGCCTTACCCACTATTCCTCCAATCACCCAGAACAATGGCCCTTTCTGCGATGCTCCTATAGCACGCCCACATTTGTTCGCCACGTATTATGGTTGGGCTCACTGGTTGGTCCAGTATGTTTACTAATCTATTTGTAATTTGTATGCGTTTCATTCGTCCTGAGACATATTTAGCCCCTAGCTACCGTCCTGTTGGTACTGATATATACGGTTATTTACAATCGAGTCTGACGTGATTAAGGTCCGGGGGTGGCTTGAATAGGTTGCTGCGTTCCGACCTATAAAATATCCAATTGGCTCCTCGCCACGACCTCGGAGAGGTGGGAAAGCCAAAAGACAAGCAACTCTAGGGCAATAGTGTATCTGTAAGGTTTATGCGTTAAGTGCGCGGGCAAACTCGAAGGAGGTCCGAATCTGGTGGCCGCAGCTGTATAGGGAATTGGTCATCGAGTCCTCGTTTAAGGTTTGGCTTGTTCTTGCTGTTTCTAGAGAAAAGTCTAATTTTCTCGTTTTTGCTTCACGGAACACGAAACTTCAGGCCGTGAGGGTCAGACCGGGTATTGCGCGGCCACCTAAGCTGAGGATAGTCGGGCCATCTCAGACCTCAAGCTCAGCTGCCGCCTTCCTGCCGACCGCACCTTCTACACAACCGTGGGCCAGATTCGGTAACTTAGCAGCATAGATCGAACCTGATGCTTGGGTTGTGGGGGAATTCGCTTAGAGGGCGTAGAGGACTTCGCGAACCCTTGACTTCCGGGGGTTTGATGCGGACCAAGACAGTGGCCAAAACGAACGGCTTTGCCCCAGAGTTGGTATCGAATAGCGAGTCGCCTACCGCGCGAGCTATTGGCTCTCAAGCAGCACTAACATAAACACGCCTGTCCAAAGCTAGAAGTTCTTATATAACGCGAAGCTCATTCCACTCTTTCCGAGTCGGACGGTCACCTTTCTGGCCTGATCGTTGAATCCCGCAATTATTAAGACCCTCTCATCCGGTCGGACACACCCTGTTCGGCAACCAGGGGAATCGGCCCCCCCTTGATTGGGAATATTCGCAAAGTGTTCTTGACGGGATTGGCTTCGAAACGTCCATGATGTGACGATAGTAGTCTAATCGTCTTTCATTTCCGCTAACGGTATGCATGGCGTCTCTTTATAGCTCGCTCCTGTTTACCTAGCATGACGGATATGAAAAATCCGGAAATTGCCGCAGAGGGTGACCTTAAGATCTTGTCACTTTCAGCACTTGTCGTCAGGGATCTTTCATTGCAGGGAGAGGCTCGGAGTGAGTTTTGGCAAGAATTGGGTATTGCCATATACGTAAAGATGCGCGCTGAAGAATTCCATTTAAGCCTTCGGCCGCTCTAGATCCACGAAGACTGGGTGAAGGAAGGGAAGACCCTGAGTCAGCGGATGAACTGGCCGGGATGTTTTGCTTAGTAATCTGCTCGCGTGGCGACCCTTCGCCGAGCGGCGAGCTTGCACTGCACATAGTCGAGATAACGCTCTGCATCTTTATGTCGACGTCATTAGAAAGCTTCAACTCCAAACCTGCAGTCCCCTCATCCTAGTTTTTCTGATCTACGATCATTGACTCGTAGATAGCTGCCTGCTTACGATTCCTCACCAATCCGCCGTCGTGTTTCGGAGATCCCTGCTTCGCTCGCAGAGTCGGAGACGCACAGCACAAACGCCAGCCATAATTGAAATCGACAGCAACCAGGCCTCTTCCCGACAACGACACAGGATAAGCCGACGAGTGGGACGGTTTGCAACAGCCGTTAGATGCGCGTGAGAGGCGTGACACCTTGCATGCGTACCCCACGAGGGAGCAAGGCGCTTCGTTGGCGTTTTTGCTACTCTTATGCGCTTAGTGAGAACACCCCCGAAAGTGAGCTGTCGTGGGTTGAACCCATATTCTCATCATCTCAGCACCCACGTATCGAATGCTGGGTCCGGTTACTGGTGAATGACCCATATCGTTAAAGTAGGGTAGCGGCAGGTACACACAACCGAATCATGCAACGGAGTGCGAAGACTTTATCTCCGGTTAAATATGCAATGGTGGCCCGAAGAGTGGCCCGACAGATTTGCCCATCGAATATCATCATTCCCCAGGGTTTGCTGTCCATCCGCACCTCAAGAAGAGCGAGCAGCTAACTACGCTTCTTTACAAAGCTGCAGGACCTGTAAGAGGCTGGTACACTGTGTCAAGGACAGTGGCGTGTGGTGGCATGCGTATGTGGAGTGGATCCCGCATCAGAGTCGTCCTGACATGCAGTGCTCGGGCAGATCACACATAACCGACGGATTTCTTCGCCCAATATCGACAAGGCAGAGTTCAAGCTTCTGCAATCTCATGACAGGGTGGCTGAGGCCTCCGGCCATCCCGTTGAACCAACGGTCAAGAGAAGACGTTCCTGCCGGCCTCGCCGCTTGCAACTAGGTCCAGCATGCACCACTCAGCATCGGCGTCGCCGTGCCCAAAAAGAAGCGTTACCATCACAAGACGCAGACGGGGGGTCTAGGTGAGCCTCAAGCTGAATGTTATACGTTCGAAACACGACTGTCGCCCGATAGGATCGGTTGACGCCGTTACCACCGAAGCCACACGCCTGGCTATGGCAGCGGATTCAGTTACCAAGAATATATAGCGCCAATGAAAAGGCAACGGATGGCGTTGTCGGCAATGTTCGCCTAGCCATAGCAGTCGGTGCAGTCTTTGTAGGACGAGAGGGGAGATGTGGGAAGAGAGGGGTTTGTCACCTCTCCCCCCCCCCAGACCTCCAGCTCGAACACCACAACGCAACAGTAAACGTCGAAGTGGGACTTCGTTCTAGTGGCCAAATACCGTGGATCTGAAGGCTTCGAAGGGCAAGTGGCACAACTGGCGTTCGCAAGGTCCCAAGAAGAACGAACGGTTGAAGATGCTGTCTTGTCCCTTCGGAGTCGATCTCTTCCTGTGGTTTCAGAGTTTCCACAAGGCTCTCGCTGCCAACCCAGAGCCATTTCTAAAAATCCTAGAATCTTTGGTGACTGCGGTTTGCCTGTTCGTCGGTGGTCGGTTGGCATGTGCTTGTCTTTGCTGCTGGGAATAACAGAGACGTGGGCCTTCGGAATCCCGTAACTTCATCTCTGGGGATGTGCGACCGTGTCATCCTGTTGTCCCCAGAGGTCATCCCTCTAGGACATGATGGATGTGGAGGTCGGTTTTCCGGATGTATGGAGATGTTTGCCGCCCACTAGGGCGAGACCTGACCGCCTTTGTCGCCGTTATTGAACTGCTGCAACCGGTCTCTTCGCTGGAAGATCTTGCATAGAAAGCGACTCTCGAGGGCAACTCCGAGTAGTTGCGGTAGCAGCGTGGGGACGAATTGTTCTTGAGCACTCGAGGGAAGCCTACTGTATCATGTGTCCCCTTATCCTGCGGTGAAATTGCCGAATAATTGCCGAGCAGCACCAATTTCGGTTGCTTGATCCTGCTTCGAGCTGGAAGAGGGGGCTTGAAACAGTGCGACCGCATGGTTTACCTGGAAGTTAGGGGCTTGGTTTGTGAACACATAGGTTCCAACGTGTATGGGGATACGGCTGTCGGGACGGTATGCTGAGCGCGCGTGGATCCCACAGATATAAGAAGCTCCAATGTTGGAGCACTATTAGCCCGGTGATGTTTCAATCTTCAAATCCCAGCACCTTCGACATTTTTTTTCTGCCCTCAAGTCAAACAATGCATGCGGTCATACTATGTGTGACGAGGCCTGCGACCGTCAGCATCACCGACTATCCAAGTGGTCTATGAACGTACTCAGTCGTCGGAGTTCTTCAGCTAGAATGCATCATCTCCAATCCAGAGGGGACTTGGGGGGGTGGGGGTTCGGACCTCTTGCCAAATCGGGGAGGCGGGAACGGCGCTCCCGACGTCGGCCCCTTCCCTCCAATTTCCAGTTTGGGAGTGCCTCCCGTTCCTGGCCTGATGAGCCAGGCTATCGCGCGATGCAGGCGATGTGGTACATCAAGCGCCATCCCGATAACTGCGAGCAAAAAGAAAAACGCGTAAAGGGAGGTTTTCTCCTGATGGTGGGAGTCGTGACACCTCATCCGGTATCAACACGAACTTGTGGTCGAGGTTGTCGTCTTCGAAACGCGTTGCGCGAGCTATCGGATTCCGATTGGGTGACTTTTCGGATGTGGGGAGTAGTGTATAATGGAGGGCCGACTGAGTAACAATCAAACTGAACGGAACATGCGTTCAGGTGCGCCGTCACGCTCCGTGCGGATAATGTTGGCGGTTTTGGTCTGGTTTCCCGCCCACTTTGCTTCCCGCCTCTATCTTCCACCACACCAACCGAATGTCTCCCACATCACAAGCAGACGGACGTCCTTTCCAAGCCTCCGCTGGAGCTTTTGAACACATGCCCAGCATCAATTCCGATGCCATGTAAGCTAGCCTGGGCTCTAATTTCGCCGAGCTTTCAATCCTGACTGCGCACCATCCCACCACTTCGCTCACCATTGAAGCGGAACCGCGAATATCGCGCGTTCAAAGCCAGAAACGACAAGCGAGGCCACAGTGAATGGCCAAGGAAAGACCGTTATGATAGTATGGGGTTTGTCATTGAGGTGGCACGCAGAAAAACTAAGGCCTTTTCGATACAGACGAGCATCAGTTATGACGGCCTGGTCGGAAGCGACGGAAGGCCTATGAAGCTTGGGTCGGTTCGAAACGATCTCAACCTGGTTCTTAAGCGACACAACTGTAGGTGAGATTCGTAACACACGAAGCAGACTGCTAAAATCGAGGACCACCAACCAGACTGCCACAAGGGAACGCAAGAAAAATTCCTCATTTTTACCGATTATGAGCATGAATATACTGACTCGAGGGGGATTCGTGCCTTCGTTCCATGCAAGGAGGCATCAAAGTTAGAAATAGTACGCCCGCGCGTTTTCGTCGGGTGATGACTCACTCACGAATCCCCGCAAAGCTCGCTGGGTTTTTGGAAGCAACCAGCAGTGGCGGGAACGCTGTGATATATTGTAGGTGGTGGCAATAAGCTTGAGAGCGCAGCTTACCGTCCGAATGTTAGTCTCCGGCCACGCGGCTCGTAGAGGCGCCGGACAATCGAGTACGCCATCAACACCTCACCCCCTTCATTTCTGACTGATCAACACCGTAGGGATTCTCAAGAAGAAGAAGGAGCGGATTTACGAAGAAGACGGGATTGGATTTGCTGGTCCGCCATGTAAGACCTTTTTCCCACCGAAATCGGCTTCCATTTCATAATGGTTCCACAGATCTAATTGCTAGTGACGGTAACCGCATCTACGGAGAGGTATGATTATGCAACGATGTTTAGGCTTTGCTCCTCAAATCTCGTTTTAGGAGTTTTATGCGATAATAAAGAAAACACCTATCGGACGCACTATCGCGGTAAGTCCATAGACTCTTACATAAGTCGGATACTAAAGCGGCCTCTGGCGGGATGCTTCATAGATGGTATTTGATGTACGTTTCAGCCTTCCTGGCAAGCGGACAGTCGCTGACAGGTGTACCTTATGAAGGCTTGCCACATCGGTGACTTTTTCAGTACGAATTTGATTCAGGGTTTCGATCTACTCTTCTCAAATCCTAATTTTAATCTGATAGAACGTGTCATCACGTTTCCGTGCGTCTATCGGGCAAATGCCGATGGAGAGTCCAAGGTCCCGTCCCATGGAAAGCCAAGGAGAACCCAGACCCAGTTAGTAAGTTACCACCGATGATTGTTTTTGAGCCCTATCGCCCAGAAGATTGACACCTCTGTAGATCTTCGTGGCAGCGGCTCAGTTCGGTGAATGGGCCCACACATTCCAGCTGGAAAAAGATTCGAAGGAAGAAGCTGGTGCCGTAACGGTCTTGATGGACGAGTTCTTCGGAGGTGCGTACGGATCTACGACTCAAACCAGCATCTACCTTTTTCCATTGTTTTATTCACGTGCTTTTGCTGCGCAGCTCCCCTGGGTTCTCGGTCCGCTCAGGATTTGGTTGACAAGCTCTTCAAGGGATGCCATGAACGGCAACAAAAACCTCGAATCTACTCCCTCTTCCCTATCGCCGGCGATTTGGAAGTCCTTTCTTGAACTCCAGCAAGCACTTCTGCTGTTGATCTTATCTCGAGCATCTTCCACATAGGACATTTTCACTCTGTATATTTTTCATTATTCATAGTAATCCATGGTAATGATCTTGGGCTCTAGGCGGGTCTGGTTCGACAGATACTGAATTAGGCGCAATAACACGGTAATCACATATTTTAGCAAATGGAGGACATATCAGGATACGGTGATTTGCGTCGTCTCTTCATCCATCCCCTCGTCCCCCCTACCAGCTCAATTGCATTCGCTCGAAGATTCCGGTTCCAACGCAGCCAAAAGCATGGTATACTGTCTCTCTTCACGATCCATTCTTCAATCAGCTCTGCTGGCCTCTGTTCCAGCTCGGATCCTCTTAATTCCCCGCGCCAACAAGCTTGATTGGCGCCAGGATGACCAGTCAGAAGCGATGAGTTGGAATGTGATGACAAGTTATCTGCAGACTTGAGCCATATTGCTGTTGGCCGGACGAAAGTGTGAAGCCCAAAACATCGCTAATGGTCTGAGGGAACTCTTGGGTAGTAGCTGCGAAGACCTGGTAGGGAAGGTAGGAGGTTTGTTCACTGGTGATTTGACGGAGAGCATCGCCGAGTGCCTACCTACTTCAGCCACAGCGACCCCTTTTCATTATCAGCCACCGTCTTCAGGGCGTCCTCAATCCTTATGCAAATATTTTGATGACTGCTCCTCGGAAGGACCTGCGCCTCGTCGTCGATACCCATACGCTGATACTTCTCCAATTGTCTGAACGACTCGATCATTCGAGAGTTTCTTCTCCAAATTGACGTCTTTGGCGATGGGGTTGTGAGTGAATGGGACGACTTCGGTATCGGGGGAACGTGGTTACGTGGTTTCTGCAGTGTTGTTCGACGAGTTCGAAAAGCATGAGCTTCTAGCTTCAAGCTCTCCTCTGCAGGTCCTTCTTTATCTTCTGTAGAAATCGAGGGATCCTTGCCTCCTCGAGCGCTGACTGTTCCCATCCTTCAGGAGGGCAACCTTAGGTTCTAAGGTGGCGAGGGGCGTCCTCTGGGATACTGTCGACGGCGTTGCCGTCCGTTCCAGCTTCTCGTGTGCGGTTTGCGCGCAGTGCGCTCCAGGTCTTTTTGGCAACCATAATCAGGCGAAGATGACAGCAAGTTCTCCAAGAGACAAGACCTACCTTTTCAGCTGCCCTTTCATTCCTCCAGTGCCTCCTCGTCGCGTGCCCCGATTTCCCCGTCAGATCTCGCCTCATGCGTTTGAAGTAACCTCCCCCTCCCTGAACCAATCTCAAGTTCTTGCTCAGCATTCGCCGCTTCTGGTGGTCTTCATTCTAGAGACTTGGTAGCTAGTAGCGAGCCGGAGAGGTGGGCCTTTGAGAGCGTCACGCGTGACGGTGCACTGTATGAGGGAGGTTGAGGATGTGAGTAGGTTAAGCATTTCCAACCAGCATCGAGCTACTCACCTTGTTCCCTTTGAGCAGCGAAAGAGCCGCACCGGAAATAGGAGACTTGTCAAGGTGTACGAGGTGAAGCGTAGTCCGTCCGTCCTGAGCGGTTCGTGGACCTAGTTCTGTTTGGAATTCAGAACAAACAACAAACACCCCTTAAGTTGTGGCCACAACATTAGCTAGAGAACCGAGCTCCCAAAAGCGTCACACACCTCTCGACTGACATCTTTTGATATGAACGTTGGCATGAGTACCATGCATCGTTTTGCTACTTTCCCCGGTACTTGCCAATTCCACCGCACTAAGCACCAAAAGTCATCCCGTGGCCGAGAGGGAAATCGGAGATCGAAAGCCAGACATTCTGACAGGCAGGCGGAACCTTGTAGCCGGGAGACTGCACTGACCGAAGAGGAGCTCATTTTGAGAGACTCTTAACAGCTCGACGGTCAACATGGAAAGAACAGTCCGTCAAAGACCGAAACGGAAACCTAGCGATCCGGACAACAGTCGTCACGATCTATGCCAGTCCTGGAGGTCAGATTATGAAGTTGTGTCCATGATCATTCTTGTGGGATGTCCGATGGAGTTATCAAGAGTTAAGCAACTCGACTAAGAAAGCATATGCTACTTCTCATTTATGCACATTTGGCGGTACATTGGCGGCTCATTGTAGAAACCGGAACTGAGGGTTCGCATACAGCCCCGTTTGGGGAAATAGAAAGTTCGCCCTATAATCAGCATGCGGCGGACCGGCTATATATACTCGTAGGCGATGACGCTGAATCGCTTGGACTTGCGGCGCTTGCCAGTTCCGTCCAAAAGCACTCCGTGAAAAGGCGCCTTCCGGCGGCGTTTGACCAAAATCTTCCGTAGTTCGAGAAAATTGTCACCTTCTTCAGTTGTGCAACTTGTCCTAAGAAAATGTGGCCCAGAAGAGGACCACCCTTGATAATCAGATCCACCGGATGCCTCGCAGATGGCCACCTTCTGAACATCCAGGGACACCAATCCAGGGATCATTTAGCAAGACTCCTTAAGTGAACTTGCATTCCTCGCCATAAATATGGCTCTAACCTATAGTGTTGATAGAAGATGTATGATGCCGGGACGTAGCTGCCTTGTCACGTTGCATGGACGTAGGGTGGTCAGAACGAGCTGGACGGAAAGGGAGGCCCTGACGCCAGCAAAGATTGTCTAATAAACGCGTAATGTTCCTTAATTCAATTAGAATTCCACATCGCGTTAGGTACTAATAGGAGCCTGGTACTAAGAGCCGGCTCGTCAATCGCCTACGATTAGCTGGATGCGGCCGCAACGGCTAGTGTTAATACCGCATTACCCTCACTCTCGTTTCAGCGTAATGGCGCCAGTAAGATCGGAGGTCGTTATCCCATGACAGAATCCTTTGAGCTCCTTCCAGTTGTTATTGAGGAGGGAAAGCGGTGAGGCGGAGCTTTCTGAATGCGGATTTCCCGGAGTCCAGGCTTGGTGATGCGCCGCCAGCACAGCGATCTGATGCCCCGTGTCCCGCATCGCAGAACGACGTTCTATTCATTATCGTTCGAGTGTTTATTCAAAATCACTTTATACAAGTATGCCGTCCACTCCGAACTCAGTTATCCCGTTCATTTTCCAGTGATAACTAGGATAGACGTGATTCGGGTGTATCCTCGCATTGTTGCCGGCACATGTGCACGGAATGCACGAAATCAGAGCGTACAGAAGCGACAGCCTCAGGGGTACTAACTTGGCGTCGGACCGTGCCTCCACGGCAACGTTGCAATTTTGTCGAGGGATGTTCGCGCACTTCTCCCGGGCCTTTGCTTCCCTAGGCTCCGATTCTCCGTCCTTTTCGTACTGCTCCGTTCAGAGCAAAATTGCGTTACCGGCTGGACTGTCTAAAACCCGACCGCCAAACTTTCGCAAGCTGGGTGACGACGCGTTGCGTCACGGATCGGACACCCACGCAACGTTTCTCACTTCCCAGGCTTAGGCATGAGTTCCCTAGACTTTGCTGTCATCTGCTGCGTCATCGCACCGAATTGCGGAAGGAGCTCCTTGCATTGGGTGCCTTTCGGGGCTTGAGGTACTACCGTCCCTGCGTCGGGATCTATACTTGGGGCCAGACTACGGACTACATGTACATTTATGCGACTGAGCTGCCGTATTAGGCGAATAGCGAAGTTTTTAGAATCGATCTGGTCACAAATGGGAGTGTCCCTAAAGATCATGTAGAATTGAGGTGCTGGTCTCTTGGGTAGATTTGTCGGACAGTTAGCTGGCGGCATTAGGACTCGAGCACCCTAAACTGCCAATCAAAGAGGTGGACGCCACGGAACAAACCGCAGCCCATGTGATGTAGAGAACAGGCCGATCGCACGTCTATCACAACGGTTGACGTGTCGAGCTCTTCATCGGTGCAAGGCACCCCCATGTCACGCACACAGCACGATAATAGGACAAACGCCTTCCCTCTGACACATTGGGCGCTCGGTTTATTAAGCTAATGCATCGTTTGCAAACTAATTCATTATTCCAACGCCCTTACTGACACGCAGAAACCACTAGCTACCCCCCCTCTCTCATCCATCAGGTCCGTCGGGCTCCCCCTCCCGCCTTGAAGCGTCGGGACTTATATCCTTAGCAATATCGGCCGACCAGCTCGGCTCCTTCGACTGCCATCGTAGATCGCCGATCAGCACCTTGAGGTGCGGTGAGTGGCTTCCAGGTCGGATACTTGATGGCAGGCTAGCTCAGAAAGCAAGCCTCTCATGCTCTGTAGCATTTTATTCGCCTGCAGCGCGATCTGCCCGCCCTCCCTGTCGCCCTCTACTTCCCCTCTGCAGCAAATCCGTCAGAAAGGACGCTAGAAGGCGGCCTTCGATACCGAGGATATCAAACGATACCGGAGGTTGCGAGTATGGAACGACTTCCCGACAGCCACGTGTCCGCAGGCGACAGCCAACGAGGAGAGAAACGTCAATATCCTTGCTCGTCCTCATGGGAACACGGTTTCCCTGACTCTCCGGTGCTGTTAGATTGGGAGGGCAACCCTTCCATATTATGGCGACCAGACTCGTGGGCCCTCTGGCACAAAGGCCGCACCTGTTCACCCTCGGTTGCACCGCCAAAGCTACGGAAGGCCGATATTGAAACCCAAACTATCCACTGTGATTCGGGAAAGGTTCGATGGAGTATGCCTTAGATCGTTTCTGGGGTTGTCCTCTGGTTGGTATTTAAGTGCTCAGGCGGGCGGTCGCTATGGGTCCGCCCTCCTGTCGATATCATGGCCTCGTCCCCATCATACCTCCATTACTAGCACATACTCTACCTCGGTGCCCGAAGAGCAGGGCGTCTCATAAGCATTGCGCAGTCCAGTCCGCCGGCAGATATCAACATCGTTGGTGAAGCTCATCATCTTCGAGGACATGTACAACGTCCAAGCGCCAGATTAAAAATGAGCTGCCTGAGACGGTCAGACCTAGTATTAGTTCAACGAAAATGAAGTGTGACGGTGATAACGAGCCAAACCTGAGCTGCAGGTTAGGTGGTGGAGAACAATGATGGTTAGCGACGGCGGAGGCTCACACGATTTCGGCTCCGCGCGCAGCGCTTGGCGTTTGTCAGTCCCTGCTAAAACCATTCAGCACTAATTTCTTAGCATGCTCTCGAAACCTCATCGCCTTGATTACAGCGGTGACGCACTGGATCTTGCCTCAAGGTTAAGAGCTTTCAAGTCTCGGAATCTCAGGTAAACTGAAGTTTCATAGGTTATTTGCGCGTTTCCAATTCTAACCGAATTCAACGTAGTCGTCTATTTCCCCTTCTCTCTTCGCTTAAGCACTCCAAAAGGCCGAAATCGCAGTGGACCCGCGAGTTCCGTGGAAACTCTGGGGAGAAGGAGTTTGTCGTCCTGGTATTGGTTTTCTTATTGGAATCTCGACGGCAGCGCCTGATGCTTAAGACCGTCCGTTCCAGATCTTCGTAACGTACAAGGGATGGAAGCGTCGCACTCAATCCGGAAAACTGGAGGATATGGAACTGAAAGCCGTTCGAAACGACCCGCGGCTTTTACTCGATTTCTTGAACTGCGGGCACTTGCGCATATGTCCATCAGCAAGCGTCCGAACCACTCATGCTTTCGCTCCTTCCCCGCTATTTCCCCTAGATCGCCACAACGATACGACCAGAAACTGGCACTTTGTTATGGATTTCGATTTGGAGTACACTGATCGGTCGGGCTTTACCGACTTCCTACCCCGAACCATGTCAGACAAAGATGCTCTCGTAAGGCCCAACAAACCAAGATCCCTCTGGTCCTTAACTAACAGTCTGTTCAGCTTAGGACAGTTCGTGAAGCTACGCGAGAAGGCAGCTCTGGGTTTATTCATGGTAAAGTCTGGTGGGCAGGGTATCGCAGGATAGCGAAACTGACGCTTGACGAATCTCAGTTGGCGCGCATTGCCATTACGAACCTTCCGGTACTTCATGTGGTTGCTCGTAAAATCACTCCTACACTCTAAGCTAATGTTGAAGCAACGGTTTTAGATCTCAAGACGGAAGGTGACACCGTGATCTACACTGAAATCCCGCATAAACAAATTGGCCCCAAAGCTGCTTGTACGTGACTCGGAAGTATTGCGGGTTAGGCGCCGCCTGAACCATCTCATTCTAGACTTCATTTCTTCCGATGGTAAACGGGTATACGGCAAGGTAACTATGGTCACAACTGTGTTTTGCTACCACGACTAACGGGTTGGATAGGAACTCTACTCCTGCCTCTCAGACGATTTCGGCGTCAGACGTGATGCGACCCTCACGGTGAGTATCAAGCGATTTATCATTGCCCCAGGACCGAAGCACTCATACGGACTTCGTGTCGCAGTTGTCATTGGACGTACGTATACTCGGTAACTTGGAAAGGAAATGCTTGCTGATGCCCCTTCAAGATGTGCAATGCCGGAGCATTCTTTGGTGAGGGACCACCCTTCCCTTGTTACATTTCATTAGCTAACCTTTTCGTCATATCTGGGGACAGAGGATGTCGTGAACCTGGCATTTCGAACCACAACGCCAACAATCGCTGTACCTAGAACCACATTCTTCGAACAGGCACGCTCTCGAAAGCAACTGGTGAGCAGTCCTGAATGTATCCTCACATTTCGGCCCAACTGAACAACAAATATTATCCAGGTCCTAATCACCTCGTCCCAAACTGGACAGGCTTCAGGCTCGTTACATAACCCAGCGGGCTACCAGGGCCTCTTCGGTGCCGCAACCGCCCTCATGATCGAATCCCTCAAAAGTATGCGACCTGCTTGCGGAGAAGTCAGTGCACGTCGTGAACCGAATGCTGACAATGCTCTTGAAACAGGACGTCCATCAGACTCGCCGACCGAACTCATCAGATATCTCAATGACGTGTGCAGCCGGCGCCCAGAGAAACATCTACGTCAAAGCCCTTCCATCGCCTCCCGTTACCCGATCCATGGACCTCTCCGACACCTACCCGGTCCGACCGCGGTGGCGTAGTTGGTGGACGTACGGATTGAAGGGCCCGCCATCAAAAAGCTACCACCCCACTCATTATCTTTCTTTAATTTTTATTGGGACACCTGGAGAAGGCTTCCTACCTATGTTATGTTTATTGTTGGGACCCGATGTTGCCATGCTTGATCTCCGTCGTCATCGAATTTGGGGGCCTACTTGGACAGCAACGTCTTGCAACTATATATATATATATATTATTATTATCAATAGAAGTTGATTTATGAAGGTTACTAACTAGTGAAGCTGTTCCGACCCGTTCGCACATGTTCCACAACCCGCGTTGCTCGAGCAGAGAAAAGCTAACGGGATAACGCAGCTAAGTCGTCGATATACAGGCGTGGAACAAGCTAGTATAGCCGCGTCAATCACTAGATGCGACGTTATAATTTGTTCTCTCACCCAGCTAATATTATTTCCGAGTGGGGTGGTCGGGGTGAACTCAACACAGCAAGGAATGCCGAATTCGGAAGGTGTACATACATCTCCATTTTTGCTTGCCCTTTATGCACGGTTTGAGTCACCGTTTATAGCACTCGACACCATTCATAACGAGAAGTCCATAACGGCCCTGGGACTCGAAATTCCTCGCCTGCTCAGTTCGACCAAGTGAGAGGGTTCACACGGCCTGGGTAGGAAGAATGGAAAGTTTGCTTACCCCGGACTCTGCATTGGGGAATTGCCTCATCTAGACTTGCCGTGTGAGTTTTAGTCGATAGTTTCTGGGTAAGGAGTTCATGAACCGATCGTCTTAACCTTGAGAAAGATGGCAAAAGTTGCTGAAGCGGACTGCGAAACCTGAGCGAATAGGGGCCTTATCGATTCTCTGGTACCTCTTGCTCTTGCTCCTGATGAGACTCGGACTGACCATCGGGCTCAGTACATACCGAACCAGCCCGGGGATTTTGAATTTAAAAGAGGGTTGAAATACAATGTATCTCTGTATTCTGCGCATTGCACTACAAATACAACTAGTTTGTCCTTATTCCCTAGTATGTCCGATCCGCGCCATCTAGTGGCAGAGTGAGACACGGGCATTTCGCCGCTTATCTACAGCCTAGCTACTTTGGATCATGCATGAAATGGAGTTATACTCGATAGTACGGCAGCGCTTGAGTGCAGCTATCTTGTTCTTGTTCTGTTAGATTTGGGGGGCTAGGGGCAGAGTGAACCACCAATGATCGAGGCTCGTTCCATTGGGACGGAGTGGTCTAAAATGAATGAATAGTCAATACATCTTCCCTTGTCTAGGCCTGATCACTGCTGCTTGTGATGGGGTTGCTCTCTGGCACATCCACTTAGCTTACAATCGTCTCGGTGCCGCAGGCTGATTTTGGTGATCTGTGCACGGGGTCTTGATTTACGGGCTTTGCAAAATCAGCCGCGTAGCGGCGAGGTGCTGTCCAACGGCGTTTATCGCAAACCCCTTTTGTGGTTTGACGTAAACCCCGCTTGTTGGGTTGGGCGATTGGTGTGAAGGACGTCCCCTTTGTCAGTCCGGATCTCAACTCGAGGTGGATTCTAATAAGAGCTCCAGACAACCCGTTTGCTTGTTCGTCCCATACGAGGAAATGCAGCAAGGATGACCTCATTCTTGTTTCATGACCTCGGCAAGATAGGCCATCGCGGAAATCTGGGAGCATTGGTTCTACAAGTGCCGATTGGTGATTGAGCGGAAAGGTCGGAAACTTCCATCCAGACACAACTGGACTAAGAGTCATCTTATCCGTAGCCGAAGTCATGCGGCTCCTCGCCGCCGGCATGGATCACGGCATGGATCACCGTGCATTTCTACTTAAGCAACTGAACCAAGGCATCCGTCACCCGCATGTGGGTCAGTTGAGACAGGGAATTCTCTAGGATATGTTGGCACGACCCACGTCGACTTATGCAGGTAGGTGGATGGGGTAGGTAGATAAGATGGGCCCGCACAGACTAGCTGGCCACTTCAAGACTGAATTGAAAAATTTCCCGGAGAAACGATCGTTCCCAGTGATGAGCATCGTACCCAGCCAAGCCTTGATTGGAAAATGGTCCCGCACGGCGTGCTTGACCTGAGATGACTGACTGATGGAGTCAGTTGGAGCGATAGACACAAGGGCTAGAAAGCCGGTGGAATCCGAAAAGCACCAAAAGATTGTCATTGCACAGTTCTTCGAGCGAGGAATCAGGAAAGGAGTTCCGGGAAATGAACGGACAACCCGTTGCCTCCGGAAATGGAATGCATCGAGTTCTCCGCGGCGACGTTTGTCAGCATTTTTGATAGAGCCACAGCATGTGATGTGATCGGTGAGGAGCCAACGTCGCAATTGTTCGGCCGAACCCATTGCGACGGTGAGAAATAGGAGGTAGCCAGCTTCCATTTTAGGGATGGAATGCGGTGTAAATGCTAACCTTTCACAAGGAGAGGTTCGATCCGTAACCCTGAAATATAATTGGCTGGAAGGCGATTGGCACGCTGCGCAACATGCTTCATTCGAGCCGGGTGGTTTTTAACCTTACATTTAGGACTTGGTTCCACCCTTCAAGCATTCTTGTATGTACCGCTCAAGCAAATACAGTTGTAGGAGTGGGTATTATACAAATGCAAGGCTCCAAGCATTTTGGGCCTCTCTAGCGTTTCTATAATGCATGAAAAGCAAGGCACTGCCACAGAATGGCCCGGCACGAAGTGGGAAGCAAACCAGGAAACCGGATCGTGCACACTATCTATCTATCTTGCTCAGGGTCACATGCTCGTATCTGGTGCGCCGTCTCATACGTATCTAATCCTCATGGCCCGTGCGGTGCTCGTCTGCGAAGAGATACGACATGAGCTAGAGGCGAAGATCTTGGCATTTGGGGCCGCTGTTTGCTCTGCTTTCTCTCTCTTGAGAGATCATTGTAAGGCCGCAAAATGTGGGAGGCATATGTACCCAGGTCGTGAAGAGATCGATTTGACAAACTATGGCAATCTGGGTCTTGCAAGTACCTCCCAAGATTCCCCCTTCCGGCTAGGAGAAAAGAGGATGGCGAACGCTGGAGACGGTAAGTGCACATGCAGCCTACTTGCATATGACGGGTTTATATAGGTCGACCTGAGGGTAAGGTCTCCTTCTGATCACCCGTGCTCGTCGAAGCTCGAGCTATATGATCCCTCCAATCACTACAGGTATGCCCAAATTGCTCAGGCCGCTACCATTCTCACTCCTTTTCATAGTATCGTCGATCTAACCCCTATTACGCTCAATTGAAGACTGGGACTGAAGCAAGATATGGACACAGCCTTTTACTTCTGGGGGCGAGCCCCTTCGAGGGAGCGGGGCATAGTCTTTTGATTGCTCTCAAGTTTTGGCTCCCATCGAAAGGAAGCTCAGGGCATATATATAGGAGAGGATCTTTTTTCTCGTTCGTGGAGCCGACAGAATCCCCTGTTCGCGGCTCCGCCTCTCTCTCTCGACTGCCGTCCTACCTGGAACAGCCCCTCACCGCTGGCCACTAGTCCCAAGCTCCATTTCTCACGTTTCCAGCTCCCATCACAGTCCTAATCCTCGAATTGCTACGGAAAGATGTTCTTCCATCCGCAGTCGACCCCGGAACGGCAACCTCCGCTCATACATTCGTCATTCAGTGCCCCGAGTTCACATAACCACGCTAAACTGGGGAAACTCTCATGCATGTCCATCCCTTTGGGTGAAATCAACTACAAGTCCGAAGCCCGAGATGGTGGGCGACCCTATATGGTTCGTCGCGGAAGTCCCTCCCGAATAGGCAAACCTGCTTGCGGCAGATCTAAACCCCTTCTCGGAAGCACTCGAACTCTGGCTCTGCTTTTGGTATCAAGGATTTCAACGTCGTCTTATGTCTTTTTGTCCGGGTGGCTCACGTGGTACTCTTGCTGACAAGTGATATTATGTCAGCCTCCTTCCACGATATCGGGCCGAGTGGCCTTGATTGATATCACACCACTCGCCGTCAAAGCGACGATTATTAGGGAGTCAGGAGAGCGTGGGTTAAGGTAAAACTGGGCGTAGAGGAGGGGGACGAACTGATAAAGATGGAGATCCACGCCGATCGTAAGGACAGGAGCAGAAATAGCAGGTTTTGGGGCGTAGGCGAAAACCGATCGTCCTGAACGCTCTAAGCCGTTCGAACGATATTCTTCCCAGCTTCAATGCGCGGTATGGGCAAAGGGGCAGTCGGGAGTTTGCCGTAGGAGGAATTCACATCCATCGCTCTGCAACTAGACGAGTCTTGACCATCGTCGGATGCTAGTCCGGCTAGTGGAGAGGACGTGGCTTTGTTTCCTGTGCACCTGAATCGATCCCGTTGTGTTTTCGCTTCGCCGTGTTCGGTTTCAATTCTGGCTGGGCCTTTGATCATTTTCACTTCAAACCACACCATGCAGCAGCTTGCTCAACGCTCCCCGTCGTCGTTGGACGTTCTGACCATCTTGAAGACGGTCAAACTCTTTGGCGTGCAGTTCGTACAATAGCACCATTCTGCTGGATATTGAACCCACGTTCATATAACGATCCAATTCGACAGTCGGCTCTTGCCTCTTTCCACCAAGCTTCTGTCGAGCCTACCAAGACTCCGTAAGGTCCGAAAGCGTCAAGAGGAGATTGCACGAGACTTTCTTCTCATCGTAAGTCGCCCAGAGATATCTCAGCAAAGTAAATTTATGGTATATTAACGACTCCTGACCTAGATCTCCCTGAAATACGAGTGGTGGACGGATTCCAGCGGAAATAGCATGAAATTGAATACCGTCGCAAACGACGTCAAAGCAATCCTTGACCATATCGACTGTAAGACACCCCTTAATTCGATTTTTTCCGACCATCCTTTCGTCTCTGATAACGACGTGAATAGAACTCCAGATCAACACGACAACAATGATGGACGATGCTACTACTTCCTGATGGATTACGACCTCGAGTATACAGATTCTTCCGGAACGACCAAACTATTGCCGCGCACTGGCCTTCCTACTGGGGATATCATAGTGCGTTTCTTGGGAGTTGGGGCATCCGATCATGCACACGTGTCTAACATTACCCTCATTCAGCTGGACACTCTTGAGAAAGTTACTCTGGGTGGCTCATCAGGTTTGATTCACTGTATGCCTGCAGCAAATTAAACCATGGACTAGCAACTGACTTGTACTGATCATAGACAGCGGACATTGCCACTCCGAAGCCCCGGGAACATCAGGTCGGTGTGACTTAGCTGGTTGGCTTCCACTTTTTGTGAACACATCTTTTCAGAGCTCGAGTACAAGTCCGACTGTATCGTTTACAATGAAACCGAGGATCTCAGAAGGGGTCCGAGAGCAGCATGTTTGTTACGATCTCGCGCCATTCAACATTACCACACTCTTTCCTGATCCCCGACTTTCAGACCTCATCTCTTGTGACGGGAAAAGGATATACGGGCATGTGAGAGGTCCACTCACTTCAATGCCCGTTGGTAAGGCATACTGAACCACTGCTTAGGAATTTTATCGGTCTCTCCACAACGCGTCGGTGGATGTGGGCGGTTCCATCATCACAGTGCGTACTGCAACTGGTCAAATACATTACCGAGGATGGTACTCATAGCCGCTTGGTACTTTAGCTCATTCTTGATGTAAGGTTTTCATGTTCATCGTATCGAACTTAGAGGTGATTAACGTCCTCGCCGAAGACCTGCAAGGCCGAGGCTTTTATTCGTAAGGAGTTCGTTTGATAATAAGTTTTTTTTTCGTACGCCTAATGCCCATCCGAACTCCTCAGAGGGTTTTGGAGACTTCTCGTTCATCTACAATTCAGACTCTGTTGAAATCATTCCAACCACACCCGCCCGTCCCACGCCACCCCTTGGTCAACTGGTCCGTCATGCGCTCACATTCGAAGAAATGAATGGTGTTTGTTCACGTCTTTGAACCGTCACTCAGATTGTGATCACTGCTGCTCGACCGGATGAACTGGCTTGGACGGTCAACGACTCCGGCATCTTGACCTACTTCCTGACCCAGTGTCTTCGGGGTGAGTCTCATCAGATCTTTGTTGCTCCTGCTGTCTCGCGAAGTTTAGTATTGGAGGACTAACTTTTTAGAGGGTTAATAGAAAACCCAAAGGCTTTGGCAAACGATGTCGTCGAATATCTCGGCGACAAATGCCGAGGGCAACCAGACGAAACGAAGCTTCAGCGCCCTCGCATCTGGTCACGACATCTTTTGACCGGTCCACTCCGACTTATCCCAAGAAGCGCTCTAGAATTGATGGACGCCTCCCCACCCTCCGACTCGCATTCTTGGCTCGGATCGTGGGTCGCGTCAGCCACTGAATACGCACTCAGTCTCCAAGCCTATAGGCCGATGACGCTCTCTCACTTGCTCGTGTAGCAACTCGCCCGGCCTCTTTTAGGCCATGAGAAGGGATGGATTCTGTCTTCGTCAACCTTTCTCAGAAACAACCTACCATGTGGACCTCGGGGCTTGCGGTTGCCGTAAGCATAAAGGGGTGAGGGTGGCACGCCCTCCTTGGCTGCGGGTTACCATTCCGCAGAGGCGACCAGTGAAAGTCGCAAGCAAAGGTATCGTCTGCCGTGAAAGCTGATACCATATCGTGGCGTTATCGTCGAGGAGCGACCGATCGCTCTTCTCCTACAACAGAAATGTGCAACTCATCGACGATGGTTAGCATAGTCATGCAATGAAATGCAATTTACGTGTTTGGAAAATGCTGAAATCAGGCGGTGGTCTGCCCCCGCGAGTCGTCTGCTTGGAATAAAATCGCGAATAGTGTCTTCCTGAATGTAAATCATTGATATGTTTGAAAGGGTGCGTTTGTCCTCGTAAAGGTCCTAGCAGCCGATTGGTCGCTCGGCATGATCCCACGAACCGTGGGACGTAGACGCTGCGGCGAAAAGAAATACGAGAGGATGAGGTAGGGGCCGGCGAGCAGTCACATCCACACCTGCCGTGTGAGCCCTAGTCGATAGGTTTCGGGATAGAGGTCTCAACAAGCCATGCCTCTACCTAACCGAGTAAGACCGAGTCGAACACGGAAACTTGAGCGCCGGGCCCTGCCCAGATTGTCGCTTTGGAAGTCAGGTCCTCTGGCTACTGACGGAACCAATCTCCCTTCGTGCTCGGTACATTCATACTATTACTCTGAGCTAAAACTTGATTTTAGACAGAGAACTGCTCTACGTTTAGTGCGACCGTACACTAGACACGCTAGAAAAGGACCGGTCACCACTGGAGACTCTCTCAGCTAGATGCGGGCTAGTTCGTAGACATCCAGCCTTCTTATCCACGGTCTAGCTTGTTTGTAAAGCATGTGCAATTGAAGTTAGACCTAATCGTACAACAGTCTCGCCTGAGGGTAGCTTACAACTTAGGGCGCGCACTAGCAGCTAGCTATGCTTCTCATCATGTACCTAACGTTCCGTTATATTCCTCTCGTCCTCCGCCCATAGTCGAGGCATTTCGGCGCCCCCGAAACAGCAAGTGTACACTTAGTCGGCGTGTATCGATTGTCACCCATGACGTTCTCAACTTTATTATCACTTCCCTATGCGGGGTTTGAATCGAAGGTAACTGCTCGTCCACATTGAGTGAAGTGCTAAAAGCAGACTACACAGTCGCACACATAGCCTTTCCTAGTCCTGATTATTCTTGCTTGTGACGAGTGAGAATTCCATTTAAGATACGGGCCATTCTCAAATCGTCTCAGTGGTTCGCCACTCAACTCCCAGCATTGTAAACCCTTTCATGATCGTTCATTCCATTACTAAAAATTCAACAAACCATAGAACTGGAAAAGCCTGCGACGGTACCCTTTGTACCGTTTTGACTTGCCGCGTTTGCCAGCTCCGTCCGGAAGCCCTATGCCATGAGGTGCCTCCCGGCGGTGTTCAATCGAAACCCCTTCCACGGTTCGAGAGAGTCACTTTCTTCAGTTGTGCAACTCATCTTAAACAGGAAATATGGTCCAGAAGGGGCACCCTTGACAACCAAATCGAGCAGATGTCTCGCAGGCGGCCACCTGTTGAACATTCAGGGACACCACCCGCAGCTATAACTTAGCAAGACTCTTGTCACCCTAATCGACTTGTATTCAACACCATAAATGATTGCACTGAACACGAATTTCGAGAAGAGACTTTTGATGTCCGTACGTAGTCGCTCTTGACTTTGCATGCAAGTGTGGTCATCAGAAAGAGCTCGACAGAAAGGGTGTCCTGACGTTGATTGTCCAACAAATGCGTAACCCCGCTTTGAGTCAATTCGAATCCCAGATCGTGGTAGATTCTGAGAAGAGCTCCGAACTAAGAGTTTGCTCGTTCAGTCGCATATCATTAGCTAAAAGCGGCGCGATGAGCAGTCTTCGCATCCCACCACCCTTATTCTCGGTTCGGCGCGATGACCTCGGTAGAAGAAGTATCGGGAAGGTGTCTAATCGAGGTGGCTTTACAAGCCCTGAATGATCGTCACAGCGGAAAGGTTTCCGGAAACAACTGGGTTAAGAGTCATCACATTTGAAGCTAGACAAATCCGAGCCGCGGGGACGGCTTCCTCACGGACCTCGGGTTGTCCTCACCTCGCATCGCTCATATGATCATGGTGGATGAGGATGTTCGCATAGTCTGAATCAATTATATATGGTGACTTGGGTAGGTAGATTACAATTCAATCAGACACTGTATTGTACCCCAATTGTATCTTAGTTTTCAGGGCACGTGAGGGGTTAGTGGTGAGGGACGGAGCTGCGCCCATTCAGGTCTTGATCGGCCTACGTATCTTGATTCGATCCATCCCGCAGAACCCGATCCCGCACGGATTGTAATCACCCCCGACCCGGACGGTATCATGTGGCCGGGCTGACGACAGCTTGGGTAACAGACCCTGAATCCTGGTTGTTCGGCGGAAGTCGCTCGGGATGAGGTTCCTCGATTTCCATATAAGGAAGCGTTTCTACGGTGTGAACGCTAACCTTAGAAACCGAGGATCGCCGAGGAAGACGAACAAATATCGGATGCATAAAGCCGGATGGGTAAACCTTAATTGGGTGGTGTTAAATGTGCTACCCCAACACCGTTATGGAAATGATACAGATCAAACTCTTCTACGTACTTCTCTGTGGTCGGTGAGGGACGAGGGCCCGTTCCCGATGAGAGAGTCTGGGTATCGATTTGAAGGATCCGGGGTGAAGAGAGGCCTTGTGAACTGTGATAGCTATCTGATACGCAATATGGGCCTTGGGATTTTGGAAACCCGAGACCGGAGGGTTCCTGGCCCGTGTCTCTACAACTAGAAGAACGTTCGCCATTGCCTATCGAAAGTCTGGCTAGCGGGGAAAGATATGGCTTTCATTCATGCGTAAATGTCGTGTTCTTGTTTGGGTCTCCTAGGCGCGTTTAGTCTCAGCTCAGGCCGACCCTCTCTCGTCCTTTTCGCCAAAGCACATCATGCAACAGCTAGCTCAGCGCTCTTCGTGGCCATGAAATTTCTCGTTATATTCGTGGAAGTCAGCTTCCTGAAACTACGTTTAGTAACATAGTATTGTTCTGTTAGGTTCTCAACCCACGTTCATACAGCCTGGCAGCTGGCTCGATCTTACCGCTTTCTCCCAGACTTTTATCAGGAACTACTCGGACTCCGCGAGCCTCAAAGAGGAGATCCCAGAAGACTTTGCTCTCATACAAATTCCCTCAGATATCTAAGGAAAGGGATGTAATGTCATTTTCAACAACTCCTTGCACGGATCTCAATAAAAGATGGGCGGTGGTCAGCGCATCCAAGTACGGTAACATGCGATTGAATCGCGTCGGGAACGATGTCACAGCTACAGATGCTTGATCACGTTGAATATAAGACACCTCTTGATACATTTCCCCCTCTCTTCTTTCATCATCATCCCGTCTCTGATGATATGACCAGAAATCCGGATCTACACGGCAAGGCGGACGGACCTACAGAGCTGGTATATTCTGACCGCCTTGGTTTTCAGCCGCTACCCCCCCCCCGGGCCAACTGGTGTCGGGATACGTTCGCACTCTCGAGAAAACTATACTGATGACGTGATTTGAATACCGTTCAGGTTGTGATCACCGTTGCTCGAGCGAATGAGACCTCTTAGGCATTCCTGACGCAACTTCCTGGCCCAGTGTCTTCGAAGTGACTCTCACCGGATCTTCTCGCCCTTTGCTCTCCTAGCGTTCATTGGACTGACTTGTCACGGTGGGTCAATAGAATACCCAAATGCTTCTGCGACCGAATTCGTCGGGGATAGATCCCGAGGGCAACAGGCGAGATGAAAGAGTACTAGCGCCCTTCGTCTCTGGTTCCGATACCCTTTGACCGGTCTATTTCGACTTGTACATACATCCCAAGAAGTGTTCTAGAACGATGGACCGCTCGTAATCTTCGGACTGGCGTTGTTAGCTTGGACCGTGGGTCACGGCAGCCACTCAATACGCACCGGTCTCCAAGCATGTGGACCATTCATCCTCTCTCTCATGCTCCTGTAGCAACTCGTCCTTTCTTTACAACACGAGTAGGGGTGCGTCGTTACTTCTCTTGACCAAGCTTTCTCGTGAATAGTCTATCGCATAGATTCGGGGCTTTGCGGTTGCCGTCACCGCCAAGGGTGTAGAGTTGGACCAGGTGGTCCGCCGTCGTCCGGTGCGCGTTTTCGTAAGGTTTGTCATCTTGCAGAAGTGAGCTGGAACGGTCGTAAGGAAGGCATGACCGACTCTCGAGGATCTATTATCGAACAATAACGGATTGCCTCCCCTCCCAAAAACGAAAACAGCAAACATGGTAAGGATACACAACGAAATACGACTTACGTGCTGTAGGGTGCTGAAATCAAGTGACGTGATAGTCACATTATTGAGAACCATGTGCCGCAAGGGCTAAGGATAGCGTAAGGCAAGTCGGCTTAGGCGCTTGTCTATATGAGGGAACGAAGCCAATGGGGTTCGAGGTATCACCAAATGCAGAGTTTTCCAGACTTTTCAGAAAGTACTCTCTACGCCACGATAGTAGACGAGATGAAAACAAAGGTACTCAGTCCTAAAAAAGGGGGGGGGGGGAAATCACAGCCGAGAGTTGGTCAGATCTATTATCGTAATATCCGGGGAAGGTTGAGCCGGCGACCGGCACCGGCTGGATTGCTAATCCATGTCTCTCCTCCACGCATACTAGCAATGTGATCCGAGTCCCTCAACGGATGAAACGGCATCGTTTAGTAAGTGCCTCTGGCAATTGTTCATGGCTCTCGGATCTGGGCGAGCCACCTAAGCAGTCGCTTATTTGGACCAAATTTGCGAAACCTCGATCCGCAGCGTATCTGTCAGAGAAACGCAAGTCTCGCTTACTTTCAGAATTTGACTACCAGCTCCCAAAGCTCGCATCATTGACGGATGCGCACAATTACAAAATCATTTCCCCCCTTCCGAATTAGATCGATCCCTGGGTGCGGGGTCTTTTGAATTTCGAAATGATCTAAATACACTCTCCACGGCTCTGGCAGCCTTGGAGCACACATAATAAACGATACATCCGCGAGAGTGATGGCGCAGAATTTCAGGCTCATCTGTGTTTCGTTTCGCCAGAATGGTCGGTTCCGCCTTCAGAGAATGCGGCTCGATTCACGTGATCACCCCACTCCCGATGGCGGGCTGCCGTTCCTCTAGTCCGTTGTTGAGCGGTAACTACTTTGCGGCGGTGAGGATGATTTTATTAAATGCAGCGGGTGTCCCTACAGGCATAAATCGAGCTAGTGCTTCCTCGGAAACAGTGTCAAACAAGGCGGGATAAGGCAAGGCGAGACCCGGAAACCCTTGATTGACCATTATGTCGGAACCCTGCTCATATCCGAGTGCCTTGCTGTTGCCTGTCTGCACTTGCATTGCGCTGTCGTGTCAGAACTCAAATTTGACATGGGTCATGGCACTATCAATTATTGCACTGCCAGTCGTGCGTCTTCGTCATTTCCCGCTTGCTTTGCAGAAAAACTATCGTCGTAGACACCTTGATACCCGCTTAATCTCCGGCAAAAGGCCAGGACGGGTGCCACTACCCTCTAAATCGTTTTCTGTGAGTTAGCTGAAGCGAAGGAACTAGTTGAAAAGTGCATTCATGGCCCAAGCCCATGACGCCTTTGATGAGTGGAGTGGCTTCTGTGCATGTGATATGCGTGACGTACGGGATCTCCCGCTCGGCAGGGCTCGGGATCTGCACCAAGGGATACCTATGGCTTCCGGAGGATAGTTATGGGCGGGTTCCGGTGCCTCCACCCAGAGAAAGAATACCATCAACTCAGCTCAGCTCAGCTCAGCTCAAGGGCTAAGGCTACTCAACCGTCACGGAGAGGCTCTCTTGGGGGGTTTTGATCAATCGTGCGAGGAGAGAACGAGGGTCGTTCACTAGCCTGTTTCCATTGCAATATTGCCTGAGCATCTAGGAGGGCGATGGATTTGGGATAGATGTGGCCATCGTGCTTATCCTGGCATTCCCATGACGAGAGCGCAGGTGGGTCATTATCTCAGTTTCCAACCACGTACGACTGAGCCATCTCGTTATCTGGATATGGCTCGGGCAGCATGGGGGCGAATAGGAGCTCACGTCCCGCGGTTCACTCACTAAACAGTTCTTGACGACTGCAATCTACGTAGCAACCATATAGCCAAGATCTACCCTGCTTAACAACAGAGAGAGGAGCCGATTGTATGAGGTCCCGTGATGGAAAGTTAGTGAAACGATATTCGTTTTCTATTAGGTGGGAAGTTTGAGACTTCCCAGACCAGTGGTGTCGCATGGCGCGCCCTCTCCAACAATAGTATAGGCCTAACGACCAACCAACAACAACCGGTGGAATGGGCATGAACCTCTCGGTGAGCGGCAAGCTGACAAGACCAGTTTCGAATCTGACCGTTGCCCGCTGACGATAGGAACGCTGAGGCGGGAAAGCGTCGGCTCAAACCGCCAGCCAGCTCCCTAGCCCAGAAGGCGCTAGGGCTATCAAATCCCAGCTTTAAGCACAAAGCGAAGAAACTCCGCATACGGACTGGCTGTCCATCGTATGGCATTCGGCCACTCGTTGTCGTTGGCGGTCAGGACTCTGATGAAACCGCAGGGGGGTCCCCCCCACTTCCCACCGCCGCCTCCATACCGCAACGACCCAAGGTGAATAGCACAAGTAATTCACAAGACTTGGGATGCTACTGCTGCAAGTTCCCCAGCGTGTAAGCACAAAAAGCCACTCGTAAATTGTGACCAAACAGCTGAAGCGCCTTGAGGTGGGTTGGCCTCGAGGAGCAGTTTGTCTTCAGGCAATTGGATATTCGGCGGAGGGAGATCTCTTCCAGAACGAAGAATAGACCTCGCTAACCTCAAGAAATTCACCGTTCGTTCGAAAGCTCGCTTGAAGACTTGAATCTTTGTGGTGCTGGCTCTGGTTGGGGGGGGCATGAGGCGCTTTTCTCATCCGTCCGTTTCGTTCCCAGCTCCTCCAGATGGTCTTGCCGCGTGCTGCCAACCTCTGTTCGAAGGGGCACGTCACGGGGGGCTGGGCTATGTGTTTGGACGAGCTGCCCCGAGCAAGACCCGAATCGCAGGCCTTTGTTACTCGTTTGGATGGTGGTTCTCTAAGGATTTCATTGAAGGGTCGGAGAGTCCCGTCGAGGACTTTGGTAACTCGAAGGCTTGAACGAGTTTGGACACCGGGACTTTTCCCTTCTTATCTCCTTCGATCTCCTGAAGGAAGGCAAAATCGAAGGCCTTTTGCCATTTCTATACTGAAGTGGGACACTATGAGTTCTGAGGGGTGCATCTCGGTGCATCTTCACCTCCTCGATGGGGATTCTACACGAGAGGGGGCTTACCTACGATCTGTTGATCCCAAGATGATCTCTGCGTGGCTGCGACGGCTCGTCTTGGCCCTGCGTGGGATGGGCCTTAGGGGTTGCCCGGGCACTATACGCTCGGTCAATTCGCGCAGAGATATAACGAGGCGGTTGGTTGATGAGAGAGCTTTTCCGTTTCATGGAACGGGTCCCGGCTCCCTCAACAATTTCCGACTCTTCAGCCCGCAAAGCTCGTTCAGCGTCGATAGCCAAGGCAGCCCCACCACGTCCACCAGCTCAGCGGACCATGCTCGCGACTTGGACTTTATCTAGCGCTACCTTGTACAACCCGCCCGGCTGATAAGGCGAATGCTGGATATCTTTCCTCGTTTGAGCGGGGGCGCGGGCAAGGGCAGGCCACGTGCTGGAGGAGGTCAGACTTACTACCACACACTTTCCAAATTTACAAAAAACCAGCTTCGGCTTCACACGGGGGAGACCGCCGTTGTCCTCCGAGCCAAGCATATTTGGGCTGAGACCACGATTCGTGGGTATAGGGGGGCCGCGAAGGACCTGCGACGCGTGAAATATCAACGCGAAGCGCTGATCCCAGCAAGCAGCCAAGCTTGGGACCTATTGTGTCGTGGTTACATCAGGAGACTTTACTGCGCTTGGTGACGTTGCGGACGAGGGAGAGGGCAGTGAAGAGGCGTCGACGTGAGAGCAATGTCAACCGTAGGAGTCTGGGCGGGAAGGGCAATGAAAAGCGGGATCAAACGCGGCTCATGAGACCTTTGTGCTCTCCCAACGACTAGCCATCATTCGACCTCATCGCTTCCCCTCTTATGTCTCCAACTGACCAACCAGGCGGACGCGCTCCAGCAACGTTGAAGGCCGTCTCGTCTCTTCCAGCGAGTAGTTCCAATCCGAGGTAGATTCCTTTTGCGTCCCTCCCTTCCAATTTTGACCGACAGCGTTACTGGGCTCTACCCACGCGGCCTCTTTTCTTAAAAGCGGATCATCAGAAGCTGTTGGCAGCACGCCTAGCTCCGCCAATGAGGCTCAGACAGAACCGGCGACCAACATTCTGGTGGTACGAGCAACCCAGGAGTTTCGTGGAAGGAGACTTCTTACGTCTTTCGCGTCGTCTCAGATCAGCGTCGGCTACCCCAAAAGCCGCAAGAAAAAGAAAGCGTGCGACGAGAAAGGCGAAGAGAAAACGGAGTTCACGCCGTTGGAACTTAAGTCGGTTCCGAATGACCTCGAGATCCAGATGGCTCGGCACGGTAAGTGAGACTCCAGACCCCATCGTTTCCGATGCTGAAAGGGAGAACTCGGATAGACACCAACAACGGAAACCGTAGGGTTTTCATATGTGCTGACTATCCTCACAGGTATGAAGCGTCGGAGAACACCCGCGTGAGAGGCGCCAGCAAGTCAGATATCGTAAGCACTTCCTTCTTCTTCTCCCTTAGGTCTAGCTTGCTCATGTCATCCGGGCAGCTCGAGAGTATCATGGAGGCGGCCAGCCTCGGTGGCTCTCTCGTGATCTATTGTGAGCTCTGCCAAGATACTGTACATCGGAACACAGCTTACCCTTCGACTCTAGACTCAGGCCACTGTGGTTGGACCGGTGGTGAATGGGGTACGGGATCAGCGCCGAAATTCCCTCTTCGTTGCTGATAAACTTTGTAGCGGTGACATTCAATGATGGGCATTGGGAATACGAAGAAGAAAATGCCAAGAAAGAAGGGACCGCAAAAGACGAGGCTACCAAACCAGAGCTACCTTGTAAGATGTTCATTGTTCGCTCGGGGCTGGGCATCACTTAACCACTGCTTCGCAGACATCGTTTCCAGCGACTGTCAACGAATCCAAGGAAGAGTACGGCTGTCACAACGAGACCTGTCACACACTCACACCACTTCCTTCTAGGACGTCGTTGAGGCACTGTCCGCGGGACTAAAACGGAACGGCGGGCGAAAAATGACTATCATGGTGAGCTTGGAAACTTTCGCGTAAACCAGGGTTCTGAGGAAGTGCATCGACTCGTTGTTAGCTAATATTCGATGTAAGTCTCGGTCTCGGGAGCGAGTGGATGACGCTAAATGCAGGTTCTTTTGAAGGCTTGTTTTGCGGCCACCTTCTTTGGTATGAAGCTTGATGCTCGATCGTTGATGTCTCTGCTCAGCCTTTCGGTCATTGTAGACAACACCCTCGTCCTCCCCTACGTCTATCGGCCAGAGGCACTTGGAGGTCTCGAAGTGGAACCCCATGACGAGACAAAGTATGGCGAGAGCCAGATCGTGAGTCATACTTCATGGCTGACCCAAGCTCGATCATATCGGAAATTGACACTTCACTTAGATATTTTTGGCATCGACACAGTTCCATCAGGGAGCGGGCACATTCGTAAAAGGGGAGCCACCGAAAGAACATGGCGCTGTAACATGGCTCGTGGATGACTTTCTTAAAGGTGCGGCTTGGTAACGGGTCGAACCTATCTTCCATCGTCAGAAGGTCAGCTTGCTTACTTGATTCTTGGCAGACAATGTCCCCAAGACCGCCGAGAATTTGATCGAGTGGCTCTACGACGCGTGCAAATCACGCCAGACACCTCAGATCCGGGCTCTCCATCGCATAAACGACCTCAGACTGTTGCTTGGCTGAGCTTCACATACCGATCGGGTCCATTAGATTCGATCCCGCTGCAACCTCAAAAGGAACCACACTCTGTAAATATTAGTAAATATGTCATTAGAACTGATAGAAGAGACGGACAACGATGATCGAAAGTATGCGGTCGGGCGGAACGGCTAATTGAATGCTCTACATAAGTGATACAGGCAGAGAATGTCATGAAACGGTCCGGGTCATCTGCATCGTCTCCTCCCCCATTCCTCCATCCGCTGTACCTGCGCTTCCATGCATGCGTTCAAAACATTCAAGTGTTAAGGCGGCCATAAAGCATGGTATACTGTCCCTCTTCACGATCCATTCTTCAATCAGTTCCACCAATCGCTGGTCCAGCTCTGGATCCTCTCCATTTCCGGCACCAAGGAGCTTCATCGTTGCGGACGAATCAGACGAACGGGAAGATGTGTTAAGTTGGAACGTGATGGCTGCCGACAAGTTGTACGCAGACGTGAGCCGTATTTTCGTTGGTTGGAAAAAGAGCGTGAAACCGAGAATATTGGAGACGGTCTGACGGAACTCCTCGGTTTTTGCTGTGAAGACCTGATAGGGAACGTGGGCGGTTCATTCCCCGATCACTTGAGGGAGCAGAATGGAAAGCTTACCTGCTTCAACCGCAATAACCTTTTTTCCTTATCAGCAACCGTCTTCACCATGTCCTCCTTCTCCATCCAAATATTCTGCCAGCTGCTCCTGGGCACGACCTGCGCCTCTTCATCCACACCCATGCCCCGCTCCACTTCTCCAAGTCTCTGAACAAGTTCTTCATTCTCCCTCCTCAGTCGTTCGAAGGTCTCTTTCTTCAAGTTGACGTCTTCAGCGATTGGATTGTGGGTGAATTGGACGACTCGGGTGTTTGGCGGGACGTGGTTTCCGGCATTGATTGTTGCGCCAAGTTCGAAAAGTTCTTGTTCCAGGTCAGCGACCTTCTCAGCGGCATTTTCAGCAGCCTCCGTAGTTTCGGCGAGCTCTGAATGAGGGAGGTTATGGTCAGGTTCTAGCCTATCTTATGCAAAACAAAGTTGAAAACCCACCAGCTTCAAGCTCTGCGATCCTTGCTTTCGCATCCGCACTCCCCTCGTCATCTTCTGACGTCGAAGGACGAGCCCTCGCCTCCTCCAGTGCTTGCTCTAGATCGGCATTGGTCTCCTTAAGCTCTTCCACTTGTTGCTCTAGCATCTTCAACTTCTCGGCCTTGGCCTCGTCGAACATTCCTCCTTCTACTCCAGCGCCCGATCCGAAACGTGCCTCTTCAGCGTCGTA